>JAURVB010001502.1:0-63905 GCA_033002965.1 Piper betle | reverse complement strand
GGCTTCTTCCATAAACAATTTTAGGATAAGGATTGTTATGTGTGGAATAGTGGAACATGATATAAGGGATCTCCATAACTGAAAGAATTGGATTCAACCAATATGTGATGAATTTCACGTTTAAATTCCACAAGCTAATGTAATCTTTACTACTTCGAGTTTGAACGATACATAAACATGTGGGGAGTTAGTCATAATTGAAGAATTAATTAAACCGAGATAGAATTTTGTACCTTGCAACGGAATAGGATCAATGATGTTCTCATAGGTTAGTCCTTCTCACAATGAGGAGAAGAACTAGGTTCTACAACCAAAATCCCAATGCCAAGATTTAGGTTCAACGTCCTTTCTCATAAAATAAAGTGGCACGCAATTAGGGTAAGGATCTTATTTATAGAAAAATAATCATAAGATTCAATATAATGTTAGAATATAAATATGAAGTGGAGAATCAATTAGAATGTAAAATCAAAAGACTAAATTCGAATAGAGGTGGAGAATATTGTCCGAATGAACTTATTACATTTTGTGTCGAAAATGAAATAATTAATGAGATAACTACTCCATATACACCTCAATCCAATGGTATAGATGAAAGGTGACATAGAACTTTCATTTAGATAATAAATTCCATGTTGAGTTCCTCTGGTTTGCCAAAGTACATGTGGGGAGAAGCCTTACATCATATAAATAAAAATGCTGAATCATTTATTCTTTTGGGGGGAAATTCCAAAGAATCAATTAAAATAGTTGATTTAAGGAGGGGTAAGCGGCCTAGAGCTGAAAAGAACTTTGGTCATGATTTGTATTCATTCTTAGTTGAAGATGATCCTATAACCTTTAGTCAAACTATGGCTATGAGTAGTGCTCCTCTTTCGAAATAAGCTATCACAAGTAAAATGGATTCTATACTTCCACCTGTTATGTACATGGATCTTAACATGTCTACCATTGTGGTGTAAACCTATAGATGCCAGTGGATTTTCAAAAGAAGTTAAAACACGATGGATCTATTGATAAGTATAAATCTAGGCTCGTATCTAAACGATATATCCAAAAAGAAGGATTAGACAATTTTGACACATATTTACCTATAGCTAAAATAACTATAGTTCAAGTGCTTATTGTATTGGCTACGGCGTAGAAGCTCGAGATCCATCAAATGGATGTGAAAAAAGCCTTCGTGTTTGGAGAGCTGGAAGTATGGTTCAGCCAGAAGGATTTGTAGTATCGGTCTGTAAGAGAACGTGTGTAAATGGGTTTGATTATTATATGGTCTTAAACAAACTCCTAAACAACAACATGAAAAATTCAACTTCACTATAATGTCTTGTAACTTTGTTGTATTTGACTTCGATAAATGTTTATACGATGAGAAATTTCATAATTCCTTATTATTTTCTACTTATATGTTGATGACATTTTGATTTTTTGGGAGTGATGCCAATGAGATTAGCGAAACCAAGAAGTTCTTGTGTATTTAACTTCAATATGAAAAATCTTAGTCATGCTAATGCGATGTTAGGCATTAAGATTTTGAGGATAGATAGAAGAGCAGTTCTGTCACAATCCCATTATTGAAAAAATTTACTCTGTAAAATGCAAACTTGTGAGTACTCTTTATGATTCTTGTGTCAAATTAAGGAAGATTGGTGGGTATAATGTATCATAATTAAGAGACTTATTAGTAATAGGCAGTTTGAAGTACTTAACTGATTGTAAGAGGCAAGGCATTGCCTATGCAGTGGTCATATTAAGTTGATAGACACAAAATCTCAGCAAAGCTCGTTGGATAGCACTAAAGGGTATAGGTGATAGAGTGTACTTACATATCTTAAGGGTATAGTGATTATGCGATTGACTATACCAATTTTTCCACTGTACTAGAAGGGTATAGTGATGCCTTGAATTTCTGATTCACAGGAAACAAAAGCTACGAGTGGTTATATGTTCACTTTAAGTGGTGGAGCCTATTTCTTGGTAGCCTTGGATGTAGATGGTAAAGAAGCAAAGTGGCTTAGAGATCTATTGAATGATATGCCCATGTTGGGAAAACCAATTCATGCTATCATGATAAGTTGTGATAACCAAGCTACAAATAGCGAAAAGATAAAGCAAAAATCAGAATGCAAAGTCCTCGAGGCTTATTTAGTTGAGTTATAAAATATTGAGAAAGCTGAATTCAACTGGAGTTATACATTGTGCTTTGTGCAGTCTCCAATTAATCTTGTTGATCAGCTTATTAAAGGCCTCTCGAGAGGCAAGATATTAAATTCATCGAGGGGAATGGGCTTAAAACCATTATATCAACCACTGTTAGTGATAACCCAATCTAGTAGCATAGAGATCATAGAAGAAGATTCAATTGGTCAAAACAAGTTGGTGAACAAGTTGGTGGAGCACTCTAAATTGTAGTTTGAGAAGCTCTTTCCTACAGTGAAAATGCTTAGTTCTACTACATGATTAGAGGTTTGAGTTATGACTTCTCTCTTGGAGTAAAATAATGAGATACCTGCGGATAGCCATAAAACACTAACCCAAAATGTACCCGCATTTATCACATTAATAATATTTAATTGCTATGCTAGAGTCTTAACATAATGTTCAAGACATATTCCACTTGTGCTTGTCGGGATGGTGACTGCGAAAGTGGAGGAAATTTAAGTCCAATAGACACCTATCCAAAGAAAATCACATCAAGAACTTTTTCAATTTTTTATTTTTTATTATTTTCCTATTTTTAAAAATAGGTTGGAATTGTTGATTTTAAAATAGGTAGGGCTTGTTGGTGTACGTGTTTTAAAAACACGCATGTCCGAACAAACATATAGGTTTTTTTAAAAAAGACAAAATACAATTATTTGGATAATGTACATCTTTTTCTTTTTAACCTTTTTGGGGTGATTTCAATGTAACTTTTCTTAAGTTTCTACAGCTCTTCTCCAGAATCTCCCTCTCCTTCACCTTCTTGATTTGTCTTGAATTTCTTAAAAGGAGATTATTTTGTAAGATTTGGAAAAGTGCTTGGGAGTCTACTAAATCAGAGAAGACATTTTTGTTTTTGCACTTGTGAAGAAGGGATTAGTCTATTGTATCTTGGGATAATTTGTCTGTGGAGGCTCTAGTGCATGAACCCGACAATAAATTACTTCGAAGTCTTCGCTTTTTAGTAGAATATAAATTGGTATTCACAGGTTTTCAAGCTCCCTCCTGTATATAAATTTATTTTTAGGTAATATTTTCAAACATTAATCTAATTATAAACTATGAGTTTAGATGGACATGGATCGAGCTCAACTCTTTTGTAGAATACCCAGTGTGTCAGGAGTAAATGATACAAATGCAAAAATTATATGGAACCTTGAAGAGTAGATTCCATGCATGTACTTCGCTATACAATCAAACATGATGAGAAAGTGTGTACCTTGAAGAGTAGATTAGGAGTTGAAGAAGAAGAGATCCACCCACACAACCACGGAAAAGCTTCCCAAGTCTGAAATTGAGATGTTAGGAACGATGGGAGAGGTGAGGAAGTTATAAACCTTTTGTTAACTTCTAAATAAAACTAAAATATACAAGTTGTAAATTGACAATTAAAAAATTACTAAACTATGAAAACCTCACATGTCTTGGCAACAGTGTCTGTCCAAACGTGTATATATATATAGCGTTATTTCAGCTCAACTTGATCTTTATATAACCTTTTTTTAAAACATAATATAGATTTGGCTTTCACATGTTAGTAAGGGATCATGACATTGAAAATAAATTAATCATGCTGCAGACGTAGAATTGAATAATATTCCAAGTTGGTGAATCATTTACTAATAATGATATTCCAAGTTGCACCAAAACAGCTGATCAACAAAATAACTAAAGCGAGGTTGAAGGTTGAAAATTTCGTCCGCATCCTGGGAATGAAATTAAATTTAATGAGCTGTCTATTTTCCATCTTTCATTAGGTATAGCTATAGATGAAACCGGTGAACTTTCTCATTCTAAGCTAACATCTCTTGGGTTCAATCTTAGAGTTTTTTTCTTGAGCCCCAAGAGCCCATAGATTAAGTTCAAAACTAAGTATGGTCCGCGCAATGCGCATGCTATTGATTATTGATCTATGTAAATATATTACCATATCAATATTATTGCGGTAGACATTGAATCTTTAAATATATAATTAATATATGTTTTATTTTTTAGATATATTATTTTAATAATAAAGAGTGTGAATATTAAAATTAATGGGTGCAACTATTAGAATTGCCAATTAAAAAGTGTGATCGTTAGAAGTGACGGTTAAAATGTGCGACCATTAAAAGTGACAATAAATAGCATGAATATTAGAAATGATAATAAAATGTGCAACAATGTAAGGTGTGAAAATAAACGGTACAACCACTAAATGTAACAATTAAAAAGTGCGACTATTAAAAATGATAATAAATGGTACAATAATAAAAGATGTAGCTATTCAAAGTCACATTTAGTATGTTGTAATAAATGTGACAAAAGTTTTGACATACATGAGCCGTGATATACGGCGAACATCTAAAAGGCTTTAAAATTGAGTAAAAATTACTTCCCTCTTTTTGCTCAAATTATTACTAAGACACCCTCATTTTTAAAAGTTATCATCTACACCTTCTCTGGATCAGACAGAGTCAGTATTCCATTAAATTTGTCTACGACATGACCAAATTTGGCCTAGTCACTTTACTTTCTCTAATCACGTTGCAAAAGAGGAGGAACAACTTCTTTCCTTCAGCCCTTACTCTCTGAGCTCTCTCCGTCTCGTTTGGCCAGTGACTTCACTGGCAGGAAGGTGCCAGCCCCAGACCCATCATCCTTGTTGTAGCCGCAATCCCAATCTACCAACATCTTGCCGATCTCCCACTCTCCTAATTAGCCCAATTTGGGCTTGATGCGGGCCGTCTTCCTTGTCAATCGTGGCCATCGTCACCGACTGCTCGGCAATTTAATTTTTTGCAATTTACTTTTCAGTGGAAAGGTGAAGCCGAGTGTAAAACAAGACCATTTTTTTCAACACCTTAGTTGAGTGCATCATTTTACTTTAAGTAAGCGTTTGTAATTAGATAGGAAGCTATATAGTGAATGAGAAATTAATTGTGATATGCCTCTTCATTACCTGCTCGAGTTCCTCTTTTGGGAATTGGTGGTGTTAAGAAATTGTATAAAAATTTGAGTTTTGTAATTAGTGATATAAGGGCATTCTTGTGGTCGTGTTGTACTTTGCAAAGCTAGCGTGACAAAGACGCAAGTCTTAACACTGTTCCTCCAAGTTGCACATCGATGCACTTTTAGGCCCTTCAGCATTTGCCCCACTTTGCTTCCTACCCTACTTCGAGGAGGGCTTCTCTTTTTAAATAGTTATTAACCATATTAGGATAAAGTTTTTTGTGATAAAATTAAACATGACGAGAATGTGTATACCTGATTACATCGATAACTAATGGACAAAATTTCTCGGTTTGCTCTTAAGTCTAGACTCTCAGCTTGAATTTTCAGTCTTAATCATAAATGGAATGGTGAATGAGAAGCCCTATTTATAAAAAAGAGTGGGGATAAATAATTATCTATATTGTACTCTTTTCTAATTTGCAATTTAGCAGCAATGCAAATCTAACTTTTAGAATATTTCTGTTTATATGCTTATTAGATTTTGCCTTATATAATAAACAAATACAAGAATCACGGGAATTCTTAATGATTTTTAAAGGCAATTTAAAACTTCTTAATGATTTTTAAGGGCAGTTTTGTTGTAGGTGAACTTTTCCACATTCTTTCATATATTTGATGCCATCACCCGTCAATTTTTATGTCCAAGTTTCTCAAATAGTAATTTTAGGATTTTTCATGTTAATAACCAATTAGACCCTATTTTTGTTTTGCACTCATTTTTCACGGTCATACAATAATAATTGTAATAATTATTATTTTGTTAACTTTTATGATAATAAACCCAACGTATATATATAATTATGTTAGTCCTGCCTCAAAAAAAATTATAGGAGACTCCCCTGATTTTTCATTTAATAATTTTGATACCTTTATAGACACAATGACATATAATACACAACAATAATTTTTAAGTGAAAAAAATAAACATATATGATATAATTGTAAAGCTAAGATAAAGCTATGCATCAAAGAAGAAAAGGAAAATAAAAAGGCAGCTAAAAGAAGAATATAATCAAAATGAGAAATCACTTTTCTTTACAGTTAATATTAATTAAGATATTAGTATAACATTATCATTATTTTAGAGAAATCAATGACATAAATCTAACGCATGAGCGCATTGAACTTATAATGTGTAATTTTTATTAATTATTAGAAAAAACATCAAATTGGCCGGGCAAAGATACGACGTCCTCCGGGCTTTAACACATTAGAAATTGAAATGAAAGCTAAGATGATCTTGCATATATATCATCCTTATAATTGATATTAAAACCAATTAAGCATAGAAAATAAGCAGACTAAGTGAAAAAATAAGATAAGTTCTATAAGGTTACACTAAGTGAAAAAATATTTTGAAAATATAAGTAAGATATTTGATAATTTTATTAATAAGTATTAGCTTTAAAAATTAATGAAGCACTAATCTTCATAATTAAAATTGTAATATAAAATCAGGTATCAGATATTGGGTACTCATTACTCTATTACGAAATCCGACTATTTATAATCGGATACTTATTACTCTCAAACCAAACCCTATTATTAATTACCCAAAACCTTATCATTAGGGTTCAGGCGGATCAGGTTTTGTAGGTACCGGACCCAGTAGGCACCACTAGGTGGGAGAGATTACGGATTTGGACCTAACTCCGGTCTAACAGTCATACTCATACATTGGTTTGGAGGTTTGGGTAAAACCTTGAGCATTGAACCGGGTTTTCTGCAATCCAATCCAATACCCCTATCAGTGCAGACAAGATTTATGATCGATTCCTTGTATACCGTGTCGGACCAGCCGCTCTTATCTCCTTTAAAAAACTATGGATTTGATTTTTCATCTTATAAATTCTTTAAGTTGTCAAAAAAGAATGAAAAAATCATTTTGAATGCGTATAGAGTGGAGCATCAGATGTGTATTTTATCAGCCTCTCTAAAACTAGCATATAATGACCTTATTGTGATTATAGTTTAAAAACTTGAAATTTGGACTTGACTTGGCATGCCATGGAGTTGAGTCGACTTGAAATCAACTCCAAGCCAACTTGGAGTTCATTATATTAATTCTTTAATTATGTAAAAAAATATTTATATGAAATTAGTATATGCTCATCTTTTGACATTGGAAATTAATAAATATCTAATTTACATTACTTTAAAATATTGATTTAAGTAATAAAAAAATAATATGTTTAAATAACTTTTATACCTTGATCAAAATAGTTAAATATAAAATTAATCACTATAGAGTCATCTGTTGACTTTACAAGCTATAGAATGGAGTTTCACACTAAAGTAGACACTCAAGTAAGTCATAGTTAGTGAGGTAGGACGTGATGTGGTAGGTTTAGTCAGATTGACATTTTTGGGGAATGAAATTCTCACTCTTGGGACATGTCTTTCTTCTTGGTTCATCTCCCCATTGTCTTTTTTGGTTTCGACTGCATGGTGGGGATGCTCACCCACACTTCTCCCCGCCCCATACTCAATTCCACCTTGACGGCGCTTAGAACTAGCGTCGACTCCCTGCTCGTGTGGTGGACGGCAATTGACCCAGAGTCAGTGGCAGTGCACAAGATCGGCCACCTGCTCAGCCTCGCCCACTCCTCAATCTCAGCTCGATTAAGGAAGGTGCAGCTCGTTGCCTATGACATGGAAGGGGTGCAGCAGCTATACTAGTCGAACCCAACATTCAACGGCACCACCACGGAGTTGTCGATGTCGGGGACAGCGTCAAGGGCGAGGGATGCCAACAGGAGGGAGGTAAGGGAGGGGTGGCGGTGGGGCAGCGTTGTGTTGCTGGCGGCAGTGATCTTTGGGTTGGAGAGATTAGAGGAATTGGTGATAGAGGTGGGTAGGTGGAGGGGTTGAAAATTAGATGGATTTTATTTTTTATTTTTTGGTTTTACTTGTTATAATCGTTATAGTCGACGACTTGTAGTTAGTGGGTGTATATTCTTGTTATACAACATCCCAATCTGAATGTAGTTTCAATTACTTGCAAATTATAATACTCAATTGTTTATATTTTTCTAATTTATCCGCAACAATGGCAAATTGAGACATGGAGATACTTCCATATAGCAGTTTCTCTAATTCATGGGCAAGTTTTCAATGACATTCTATAAAGAAGTTTGCCTGTGTGGAAGGAGGTTTCAAAGATACAGACAAGGAGTCGAAGATAACTAAACATTTCCTATTGTTAAAATTTTGTGATTCACATATATAAGTTTGTAATATCATATTTTGGAATTTAACTTTTTTTTTAATTGACAGTTATGCAAACACTATTTTACAATGTTTTGAGTATTATTTTGAAAAGTTTTTCTGACATCACTTTATACTTTTGAAAAGATTTTTGCAAGATAAGTATGTGGTACGGTTAAGTTAAATTCGTAGCATATGTATGTCGACAAAAAGTCCAGTAGCATATGAAATGTCTGTGACTAGTGATATCAAAATATTTGTTATCCCTTAATACCTTATACAATCTATATTACACGCTTAAAATATCTTTCATGGTCAAGTATACCTTTGTATTCGTCAATGACATATTATGTGCCTAGTAGAAGTGATGCCAATATATTTATAGCCAGAATTCAAGATTTACAACCCATATTACATATCATATTAGCATATGTCCAGCTTGACAACTTATATATAAAATACTGAACAGAAGCATTGTCTTGTTATCACAACCAATTATAAAAATAAGGAGTGATTTTTCCAATGATGAGGGAAATTAATAAAGTGGACGATAATGATGAGAAGGAGCATGGACTGCCAAGATGACGCATCTGTTGATATGATGATATGTGTGTCATAGTAGTTACATATTTGTCAAATGAGACCTCTCCATCTTCGCTTCTCCAGCTCGGCCTCTCAATCTTTGCTTCTCCTCTTCAGTATATACTTATCTTCCATCTCCATAGAAAACATGATCATACGTGTCATGCCAGTCACATATTCGTCAAATGCGACCTTCAGATCCTCATTGCTCTAGATGTTATATAAGAACTTCTTCGTTAGAGATAGGGAGAGCAGTGCCTTAAGCTTCACATCGTAGTTTTCTAGATGGAAAGACAACTTCGTTAGTACTATATTCCACAATGTCGAATATGATGTCCTCCTGTGCGCAGCTTGCAACAGCTTTGTTCTATCCAAGTACTTCCTTGACTCTTCATTGTACTTGCCATTATAGAGTATGCATAACCTGATACCCGATCCACCCATCCCAAAGAAAGAACAATTCAAAATTTGTTACAATATTTACCACTTTATATATCGTTTTATGCTACAATGCCATATAGGTATGTCATTAATAGGGGTACCATCTTTTAAGGACCATTTTCTTTGAACAATATATTCCCTATAACCCACCAACATACTAGTATGTGGATAAAGGCCAAAGTGACAAACAAATATGACTATATAACACCAACACTTTACCATCTTTCTTCACAATATACCATACTAATCACTTCAACTCTTTTTCTACACATACACACCTCCCAAACGACATACAAATGCAACTATGTAGCTCTAACACTCTACCATCTTTCTTCACAACATACCATGCTAGTCACTTCAACTCCTCTTCTCCACTACACACCTCTTAGACGATTCTACCCGATCCAACCTTCCTCTAACTACTTACTCCACGATCACTGACAGTGTGCATCATCACCCACAAGACTCCACCCATCACCCTACTGTCAGTTGTTCACAACACCTTGACCATAAACTGTACAGCCTCCCCTTACCCACTTCCAAACTGTAAACAGCAAATTGTATAAAACAAGAGCCTTTTACTAACCTCTATTGTTGACACCGCCGCAGTTTTTCACTTTCAAAGAAGGAAGCTCAAATGAAGAATATGAGGATAGCCAACGACGATGGAAGAATGAGGATCGAAGGAGAAGGCAAAGCAGAAAAAACGAAAGGGATGACAATGAGATATAAGGAGGGCAATAGAGAAGACCACCAAAAGTCTTGTGGCATGAACAACAATGTGGACATTGCCCATCCAATTTGGTCACTTGCATTATGTCATCCCCTCTCTCAATCTTCACAATCCACACACTTACTAATGATTGTACTTTACTTTATTATTTTCCTACTCAAGAGCATACTTGACCATGCAAGTGTATTTCATGTATGAAAGAATTATATCCGTCTTGGTCCACATCAAAAAAGTTATTTCATGTGTAAACTATACTTGGGGAACACCCCATTTCTTTTTATGAAAGGTTGCATTTATTTCTCGTTCTTTCGTCTTTATGAAACAATAAGAACAAAGTACCAACAAATAAATAATCCTTACAGTTGCAATTTATAATACTATCAAAAAAAAATTTTTTAATCTTGCCAAACATTATTTTTACTTTCTAACAAAATTTATATTTCTAATGAAAGATTTGCAATAAAAATTGTTAAAATGTATATAGATTTTTTTGTTATGCAACAGAGGTAAAATTCAATTTCTTGCCTTCTACTATTAGGGTTGGATGGATTAATAGGTGGTTCAAAACTTCAAGAACCCCTCGGTCATCAAGAACTAGTTACACTTGGACGATGCCAAATATCATAATAATCATAGGTAAACTTTTCATCGTTTTATAAATTAGCCACAATGCTTTTAGTTGCATCCACAAGGATCAGATATATTTAAAAGAAAAAAATTAAAATAAGTGCTGACATAAGAATTGATATAAGAAATTAAGTATTGATGATAAAATAAAATTAAATATGCGCTGTAAATTGAATATAAAGCAACATTTGTAATTACAACTTTATATGTTACACGTTTAATAATATATATCCTAAATATTAATTTATACATTTATAAAACTAAGATGAAATTAACAAATAATTATTGAAGTATTAGCTCCCATTACTTGAATATTATTTTTATTTAAAATAATAATAATAATACAAAATGAATTAAAATTGTCTTCCAAACATTTATATAAAAGGCCCAATTTTAATAAGTTGGTCTATTAAACTTAAATATACAATTTACACCATATTAAAATTGACTTGATTTAAAATTTGGTCTAATAAAAAAATGGTCCAGCTCAAATAAAATTGATCTGCCTTTAAATTTTAGGTGAGTCATTCCATAGTCTATTTGTCCAAGTCTATTGTTAATATTGGCTGGGTTCAGAACATATCCAATTAAACCAAATTTTAATTTTTGAATCAGTCCACTTATTAGAACCAATTAATAAATTAATCTCAATAAACTAAACAGATTATATATTTTCTATATAAATTTTATAAGTAAATAATTGACAAATTTTATGAACAAATAGTTATTAAAAAATAGTTTTATACATTTTAAAAAAAGGGACATTTTGCTGCAAAAACTATCACAAATTATGAAAATTAGATGGGTCATAATATATTGGATCATGACAGGGATTCGGCCATCAAATCCGGACACGATTTAAAGAGTCAGCCGACCACGAAACTTGTGCCGTGTTCTCGATCAATCTGGGAGACATCCCTGCCACCGGAGATTGGACTTCGTCCGGCCATTGCCGGCCGGAGGTGGGCGGTGGACACGACCGACGACGGCCAAGAGTGGCGTTGGACTCCGAGCAAGTCAAACGACAGAGCTACGATTTCCGTCTAGCTTGGGTGGGAGCGGGTGCACAGGTGAAGACAAACCTCGCCGGAGAGGGACCGACCTGAGGTTACAAAAAAAATCCCTCCTTTTTCTTTCTTTTGATATAATTCGAGTCTCATCCGGTTGCCGAAGGTGCTGGACTCACGGAAAGTCGACGGCAATCACGGTGAGGAAGGTGGTTATGAGGCATTAAACTAATTAAAGTTTTATGTATTGTTGTTCTCTCTTGGTTGGGTTATTTTGTCAACCCATCATATCAAAAAAATTAACAAAAACAGCCTAATAAAAGATCAATTAGTAAAGGTTTACACAATATGCATGCTCTAATCTTGCATTACAATAATTTAATACAATTATCATGCATGTATAAACATAAACATGTATGTATTCACAGATCAGATCATGAAATATGGCCTAAATCTTCGATCATAGTCATACCAAAATAAATATCATGCATATCGGATCATAAATAATCAACAAATGATGTGTGATTTGTGATGTAAGCATCATAGATACAGATTAATCAAAATATTCTACGAAAATTAAGAATTATGCTTGATCTAATCATATAAACTCTAAATATGGCATGATTATCATGTTGTTTACATGATTATAATACATAAGAAGATCAAACTACATGTACACAGCGTTACACTCTGTCTTCAACATCTATGTAATTACCTGCTGTAGATGCCAATGAAGAAATCAATTAATTAGAAAATACAAATTGAGAAAAGGGGCCTGGATAGTCTGACAATAGATATCACAATTCGAATTCTTATCGCAGTGGACAAGAATTCTGTGCACAACCTATGTTCCCCTTTCTCTTCTTCACTGTCTGTCTTTCTCTGCATATTTTCTATGGGGAGTTTTATCTCTTATTTATAGAGGTAATTGAGAATAAAATCAATCCCTTATCTATCTCCAATAATGCAATAAATCTGGAGTAAATATGTTAACAAGAAAGGCTAGGTTTTATCTTTATCTTTTTCTGATTTTAGTCTAATTTTAAATGATTTGGTGGGACCGAATCCTAGTGATGGGCATATTGATAAAACTAATGCCAACAGTCTGGAAGCTAGATGCATCATCTGAATTATATCCTTTGAAGGGTCAGCCGTAGATTTTTTGTTTTCACTGTTTAATTTGCAATGGTTCTTGTTTTATTTGTGGTTTACGTGAATTGGTGGTGAATGTTCTGTTCATTCCTTTCCTTTGCATACCATTCTATAGTGACTACTGGATTGGAACTGTCAATGCCGTTGTATGATCACGTTGGTAAATTTTGTCTATAATAATTGGCTGAAACTTTTGTGTTTTCTGCCTATTGATCGTTCTTGATGCTATTATTTGTGATTTCCAGAATTCTCAACTGTACTGTTGTTTAAGTATAGATGAACGATGGCAAGTCCTTTGCCGTTATTTGCATTTGATACCTCCAAAGCAGACTTGGGAAATGTCAGATTGTGTGGGTTAATTAATTGTGGCTACCGTAGTGGAGGTCAGAAAGACCGAGTACCCAATGTGATTGCTATGTTTACAGGAAAGGCACAATGTTCAACAAGTAGCATGTCAAGAATTTCTCCAGTGAAATGTGTTGCCACAACAAAGGCAGGACTTTCTCCAAGCTTTGTGACAGCTATGGAAGATATTGGAAAGACAACTAATTACTTGTTCAGGACAGAACATGGCGATAACGTAAAAGTTACTGTTTCTAAGAGAATGTTGAAGTATGTTGTGTTTATCCAGGTGCCTCCTTTATTGGAGTGTCCATCTGAAGGTGATTTGATGCTAGATTGGACTATTTTTAGATCGGAATTTTCGAAAATTCCAGGTTTTCAAGCTTCAAATGCAAGTGATAATGACCCTGTACATACACCTTTTGTGAAGACACGGTCTGATGAATTTGAGCTAGAGTTGGAATTTGATGCTAAAAAATCTCCATTTCACCTTTCGTTTCTTCTGTGCTCATCGGCAGAAAGAACCAAGGACTTGAAAATTAGAAGTCACAGGAAATCAAACTTCAGTATTCCTGTGGGTATGCAAGCCGGGCATCCTGCTCCATTAGGGGCTTCATTTTCTGAAGACGGATCTGTGAATTTTGCTCTGTTTTCAAAGCATGCTGAAAATGTCATTTTATGCTTATTTGCCAATGAGAAGAATGATGAGCCTATCCTAGAAATTGGTTTGGATTCTTATCTGAATCGAACTGGTAATATATGGCATATTTCCCTTGACAGTGTGGAAGGTTGCACTAGCTATGGTTATCGCTGTAAAGGAGATATGCTTTGGGATAAGGGAAATAGGTTTCATACTCGCCATGTCCTTCTGGACCCATATGCTAAAGTTCTAGGAAATTTTGTACTTGACAATGGTGAATCTGTGCCTTTAAACAAGTGTCTTAGCCGACTGTCTAAAGAGCCGGACTTTGACTGGAGTGGTGATATTCGCCCTTCTTTACCAATGGAAGAGTTGATGGTCTACAGATTAAGCGTCAGGCGTTTTACTGAAGATAAATCTAGCAAGTTATCTGAGGGTGTTGCGGGCTCCTTTCAAGGTATTATTGACAAGGTAAACCATATAAAAGATCTTGGCATGAATGCAATATTGCTAGAGCCAATTACCCCTTTTGATGAGAAAAATGGTCCCTATCTTCCTTATCATTTCTTCTCTCCGAGCAACTTATATGGGACCACTGGCAACAGTTTTTCTGCGATAAATTCCATGAAGGAGATGGTCAAAACACTGCATGCTAATCACATGGAGATTTTCCTTGAGGTTGTCTTTGGTCAAACAGCTGAAAGTGGGGATGCTTCTAGTCAAACAATATCATTCAGAGGAATTGATAGTGCATCTTACTACTGTGTTCATAATGATGGAGCATTGAATTGCAATAATCCTGTTGTCCAACGGCTCGTTTTGGACAGTCTTCGGCACTGGGTGACTGAATTTCACATTGATGGATTTTCTTTTGTTAGTGCTTCATCTCTCACCCGAGGCTCGAAGGGGGAGCAGTTGTCTTGTCCACCACTCATAGAAGCTATTAGCTTCGACCCTATTTTGTCTAAAACTAAACTCATTGCAGATTTCATGGATGATTTTAACCTGCCATACAATGAACCACCTTTTCCTCACTGGAAAAGGTGGGCTCAAATCAATTCTGGGTTTTGTTGCGATGTTAGGAAGTTTTTGAAAGGTGAAGGTCATCTCAGCCACCTTGCTACTCGTCTCTGTGGTAGTGGAGATGTTTTCTCTGATGGAAGAGGCCCTGCATTTTCATTCAACTTCATAACTAAGAACTCTGGACTTACTCTTGTTGACTTGGTAAGCTTTAGCAGTGAAGAATTGTCTTCGGAATTGAGTTGGAATTGTGGTGAAGAGGGTCCAACAAACAAAACTGCTGTCCTTGAAACTCGTCTTAAACAAATCCGGAACTTCATTTTTGTGTTATACATATCTCTTGGTGTTCCAGTGATCAATATGGGTGATGAGTGTGGACAATCTACTGGAGGTGTACCTTCCTATGAGTCAAGAAAAAAATTTGACTGGAATGCTCTCAGAAGCAATTTCGGTCTTCAAACAACTGAATTTATCACTTTCATGAGTAAACTCAGGACAAGAAGAGGTGATGTGCTGCAGAAAAGGAACTTCTGGAAGTCGGAGAACATAGACTGGTGTGGAAGTGATCTGTCTGCTCCCAACTGGGATGATACGGATTGCAGATTCCTGGCGATGATGCTTAAGAGTGAACAAGATAACATGGGTGAGTTATTTATTGCATTCAATGCTGGCAAATCTTCTAAGAGCACAAAACTACCAGAACTTCCCGAAGGAAAGTCTTGGGTCCGCTTGGTTGATACAGCTCTAGCGCACCCGGGATTCTTTTCACTGGATGGCGATCCAATCCTTTGCAAGACACAAGAATTGGTAACTTATGAGATGAAGTCTCATAGCTGTGTACTCTTTGAAACTCGGAGCAGTAGTATTGAACTCATTTGAACACTTCAACTCAGCTTCTCTCAACTTTGTTTTTAAAATTTTGTACTTCTAAAGCAGTTGATACCTAAATGATTATGTCAACTAAACACTATTCTTGCGGCTCTCTCCCATTTCCTCTTTTACTCTAAAACATTTGATTTGTCTTGACTTGTGGCTGCCATTATCATTTAGCAACATATAGAATCTGCTCAGGTACGCTTGCTGAACATTAACTTAGAAAATTTTTTATTTACACGATCAATCTAGAATTTCAATTTTTGGCAAATCAACTCTTTGTTTGTGATGGTGGTTCATCAATTTGATGGTGAATAGTTAATTATTCAACTTTAATTGTGTGAAGTCTTTCTTTGGTTGAGGTGGTGACTGAAAGACGAACATAGAGCAACACACCAAACAAGTTTTTCAATTACATGTTTGGCCTCTTCTTATGGTGTTTCTTCAGTAGATGATGTGGGTATGATTATAAGATGAACTGATAATCTTCTTGTGTTTATTGGGTTGTTTTGTTGGCTCTTTCTTCTGATGGACAGGTTGTTGTTAGGTGGTTGTGAGGACCATTTTTTTATTTTTGCCGTTGCAGCTTTGCTTTATAATTGCTAATGCTGTCTAGGAATTGGGAAAGTATCTTTGACATTTTCTGAATTGGCAACTCTAGTTTCTATTCGTTCATTTCAAAATCTTTTAATAGCTTCACTGGTACTGATATGTTTGACCTGTACTTGCAGTTTTAGATGGAAGGCCTAGAAATCATCAAAATGCAATCTTAGTTGTGAATTTCTTTATAGAAATTTTCATGTTTAATATGTGATCAGCAGTTTCTGATTTCAACTTCTGGACAATTTCGGGCTACTAGTTGACTTTTCCTATTTAACCCATCGCGTAGCGTTATATGAATTATGAGCTAAGATAATATCTTGTTCGCTTTTAATTTTTATTTTTGATTAGTCTGTTACACTCTCTGACGTCCGAATGTGACTACATTTACATAGGAGTATCCAACAGATCCTTAGTAGTAAATCTGAATAAATGACTACCAATTATGAACTTTAAATTTCGAGGAAGAAAATCAAGTTTCTGGGCTTTTATTTAAAAAAAAAACAAAAGAAAGTTGGAAACTACTTGTCAATGTAATAAGTATTTTAAATGTTTTAGTGGTCATATTCTCAATCTTGTCATAAGTATCACTACAAAAATTGCTATTGCAAGAAGATCAATCTCCTTACTCCCAACTAGTACAATAACTGTGAAGTTAGAGTCCTGTGGACGAAAACTGCCACAAAACCAGATTTCTCACACCTTAAACGAGTAAGAGTTGGTCATAAAAACATGCCCACAAAGTGCCTCTTGAATCTTCATGTTACCGCCTTGCATCGAGATAATTGCTAGTAAATATTTATTTTAATCATCTATATTTTCGAGCAACATTAAATAGCTGCTAAACGGGATCTCTATCGTAGTTGAAAAACGCAAGAATGCTAAACCCAGAAATGATTTGATTTACAAATTGATTCATGCGCGGTGTATGTTAGAATAGACTCCGATTTTAAAGATATGACTCTCATTAGATATGGAGATAGATTATAGCAACTTAGGTTAATATTTTTAGTTTTATTGAATTTTAATTTGATAAAATACTAATTTTAATTAGAGCTTGTTTTTTTGATCGCCCTTTCTTTTTCTTTTATTAGTAGGAGTTGATTGGAATTCAATAGACTCCCTTTAAAATCTTGTGGATGGAATTTTCTGACATTAAAAGCAAATTATTCAAGTCGATGGAGTTAAGTAGATATCCCTTTCAATTTATTGTTTATAGTCCCTACTCTTCCTGGTCTTTACTACGTTAAAATAGTATCATAGAAGTGGATATCTTATTCTCTTTCAACTAATGAAGGCGAGCAGTATTATTTTGCTTGAATTTTGTTTTAGTTAATATTTCTTTGTTTTTTTTGCAATTTCATACCTTAATATTGGAGCTCAATTATTTCCATCACACAATAGATCACTCACTATGTTCTCACCGTTCCCTTGACCCTACACAGGCAAAGAGGTCATGTGCGATTGTAGGTAGATTTTAATTTTATAAAAAAATTCTCATTGTATAATGAAATAACTATAATAATACTCTAATATCTTAGAAATAGAATCTGATTGACTTTGACTCTAAAACTATATCTTAGTTTGATGAAAAAATATGTTATAATAATTTAATTTATTTATTATTATATTTTGATTAGTTAAATTTCTTACTTTTAATTGGGTCGATGTTTAATTCATCTTTTATTACTAAGAGTAGATTGTGTTGCTCCTTTTTTATATGATATGTTTCTCATAATTACTCTTAATAATAAGAAGGAGCCAAATATTGTGCTCTAATAAAAAAGCTAGAGATTCAACCAATCAAAGTACAACAAAAATAAGAAAAAGTCAAATTATTATAATCCATCTCTTTGTTCAATTAGAGTCTACCTCTAATGCATTGTTTGGTTGTATTCTTTTAAGCCTATTTATTGGAAAAATAATAACGACCGAAGAACATGTTCGGCAAAATGTTGATAAAATGTAAAGTAATAGAGATTTTTTTTCAAATGCTTAGGACAAAATTGCCTTAATAATTACAACTACCAAACATTATATGCTCTCTCAATTTTTATAATTATAACAAATACAATTTTGTGATAAAATTTTCTTGAGATTTTATATTAAATTTTCTTGAGATTTAATATAAAATTTTCTATCACAACAAAACATCCTATAAGATATTTGATCATTATACTCTTTCTCATCATTCATTGAAGCTGTCTATCTATAAAATTGGAGTCTATACATCGAATATACATGGTTGAAGCTAGGGTTGTAAGTGGTCGTTGGTTTACCGTTTTATCGATCGTTTCAAATTAAATTCAAATTAAATGGCTAAATAATTTTTAATCATTTAAAAATGATAAAAAATAGTAAAATTAAATGTTCCATTTCTACCATGAAAATATGGTGGCAATAACTTTTACTGCTAAATTTATGATTTTAGTAAGGATTTTGTTATATTAAAAAGATTTATTTAGTTTAAATCAAAATTTATTAATGATTAACCATTAACCGTCGGTTAAAACAGTTAAAACTCATGTGGCAGACGATTAGAAAAGGGGTAAATGGTACAATAATAGTTAACTGAAAAATAGTAATGGCAAATGCCTTCCACTGCACCATAATTATACCATTTGCATAAAAGCAATGATCTGAGACAACCCAGTTGGTTCCTTTCTGAGAAGCATCCTGACTAGGAAAATAGCTTCCACTGCAAGAACTACATAGATACCAAGCATCCTACTAGTCAATGAAATGGCTAAGCTAGTCTTTGTTTAGATCTTTGTAATGTTTGCACTTCTCTTTAATTCGTAGCATCTTCCTGGAAGCTCAATTGTCATTCCGCTCACCACAACTCCCAACTTCTTGCAGACACCATTTTAATCAGCAGTTCCACAGAAAATATGCCTGTTCTAAGGTTGTGCAATCAATTACTTGTGGTGTCTCATTTTGGAGAAATAACCAGCTGATTTGCTTTGGCGTTTGAGTACATAAATCAGTGAGGCTTATTCATATGCCTTTGTTTATTCGATCCAGTTTTTTAATTTCTAAGATTCTTGAATCTTTGTTTTTTTATTCCATTGCTTTTGTCATTGAATTCAAGTATGTTTGCTGGGTATATTTATATGTTTTGATGGACTTGTTATTGCATTTGAGGGTCATCTAATCATGATTCAGCAAAATAAGATTTGCTGCCACATGTTCTTTGCTATATGTCTTAGTATTTGATATCTATGAGGCTTGCTAATCATTCACAAAGATTCTTGGGTTTTTATTGGTAATTCTTAAGCAATTTTATGTTTTTATATGTTAATGAAGAAGTTAAGGTTTAGATCGTAGGGTTTGCTAATCACAACAAGAAGGGTCGGACCCAACTAACCTGATCCAAATAAAGATCAAATCGATTCGAAAACCTTCAGGCAAATGGCTCGGGTTTTAAAGTTATACTCTGGATTTATTTGCATCCTAATACGTGAGGAATTAAGATTTAGAAATGACCGGTAAAAAATGCAAAAGATTGAATGTAATACCCCAAATCCGGTTCACGCTCGTGAACCGAACTGGCATGTTACGGGCCCCGATTATGTCAGCTAACCCGAACCCAACTTGTGCGGATCTAATCTCATCGTCTTAAGATGAATATACGATTCGCCATGTATGGATAAATGCACAGAATCCTACCATACTACTATATAGATGACATGCAACTAATTTACACACCAATACAACAATGAAAAAAAATCAATAAAAAATCTTAAATAAAAAGGATAGAGCTTCCCCTAAAAGTGCAATTAGGGCCGCCCTGTCAAATCAACATATGCAAATATATATATCTATATATCAAACAACTTCATTCACACAAATCTAATCTATTGTAAACTCATTCTAAAGCTTAGGTTTTGATCCACTTGTGTAGTGTATTCACATTTCACATCATAAAATCATGTCTTAGCATTTAATCACATCGCATCAACATGTCTTAGCATTTAACCAAATCATTCTCAATATAATAACATTATAAATAAAATATTAACCACTTTATTGGCTGATATGTGTGTGCAAGCGACATCATTGCTCCTTCATCTAGGCTGGCACATCCAACTCGTGATTATGACCTATATATAATATAAAAACATGTCAGTAACAAGCGTTACTAGCCCAAAATATAACTATAACGAATTGGCTATGAAAGCAAACTTTCATATGAAAGAAAATATTCGCATACTTCTCATAAACTCTCTGAAGAGCACCTACTGAGGAGCCACTAGGTTGCAGACCCGGTAGCATCCCCAACTGTGTGCTATGTTGATGCCTCTTTTGGCATTTTTCTGGTCCATCAAGAATACATGTATATCCTAAGCCCTCTCCTTTCCTCCATAATTCTCCTGGCCTTAAGCACAAAGGCCGAATACTCTTAGGTAGTCGCCTTTAGTACCATATGAACCACAAGTCCGGACATGCACTGTACTTAATAGTACTTGTAAACCTCCACGTTCTCCGGGTGTGAGGAACTCAAACGTGGAGTTGTCATGATCCCTCAAAAATGGAACAGCCCACTTACTACTCCAGAGCCCGCTTTGACTGTCACGTGCATCCGCTCATAGTACGTGCAAGTCGATTTTACCATCTCTCGTCTTACTAAAAACTCGATAAAATATATATATACGTTTGGGGAGGGATTCATATAATAGACTCAAAGGCAACTTGTGGTAGATCTTGTTTCGAAATCATTCGCAAGGGATCTCATCCTCGAGGGTTATTAATTCAGAAAACTGTTCGGCTAAATGACCCGAGTTAAGTGGGATCCAATAAAATGCCACTTAACTCATCCTGCAAGCATTAAAACAAACATACAATAGAGTAGAGTATAAAATAGAGATGAGTCCTAAACGGATCTGGTAGAACCTCCAAGTGTGTCATCGCGCCTAGGCAGTGAGCTCCTACTCCGTACCTACACATCAAATCTAGAAGCTAATGCCCACTAACTGAATGATGCATCAAACTCATCATGATCAACACACTCACAATACAAACAACATCCATCAACAGTCAAACAATTATCAGTGTAGAAATAACTCTAACTCATCCTATTCATACCAATTTTATTATATTTTCTATGTTACGTTGTAGTCAGTTGGCATGCTCAGATTTACTTTACCTCATTTGATCACTTAACATCCATTCACTATTAATCACATCATGCAATCATCACTTCATCCATAATTAGGCATTAATCACAGCAATTAATCAACCCTAGCATGATGTGCTAACAATTATCAATTTCAAATAATTAAATCAAAGGTAATTATACCTCTTGTCGTCAACAATTGATGACGGCTAGGGTTTTATCACGTGTCTTGAAGCTCGAATTTGGCGCTCGTCTGCGTTTGAAGTTCGATCGGGTTCGACTGGATGAGCTCCACAAAAGATCTGGTAAATTCCAGCGAATCCAATTTTTCGGTGGGTTCCAATAGTTTTTTGGCAGGTTTTGGTGATTTTTCGGTAGCTTTCTAGCTATTTTTCAGCGGCAGTCGCTACTGGCGTCTACTGGAAGAATAGCAAGGGTATTGGGTACCGTTAGAACTGGCTCAGCTTGCCCGATACGTCTACGACATCAACACGGTCGGTGGAAGTGGTGGTTTACCAGAAAATAGCAAAACAAAGGTGGTGGCGATGAGTGAGAGATCCGGCTAATGTGGGCGGCGCTAGGCTCCACTCCAATCGGGGAAGATCACTGGAGGGTCGAGGGTGTCGAGGCTACCACTGGATTGTGGCCACGACCGTCGCCGATGACAGGATCGGCGATGGAATGCAGCTCAAGGACGCGGCTTCCTCACATCGTGGAGGCTGGGCGGCACGGCAACACCGCAGGGGAGCTTGGCAGTGGCGATCGATGGCCTGGATGGTGTTGACGGTGGTGGTGGCGATGACTAGTAGAGGGTGGCGCAGTGGCGATCAAGGTTTAGGGGAAAAAGAAAAAGGGTCGGGGGGGGTGTGGGGGTGGCAATATCGTAAATGAGACTTGACTCGACTCTGTCTCTTGTCAAGAATAATAACTAACTCGTAATAAATCCTAAAGAAAATACTAAAAAATAGGGGAAAATCCCATAAAACATATAATATGCCACAACCACCCAAACAGCCCCATAACGCATCCTAATGTGGTAAATGGCCAAAAATTAATTCTACGATCCACTATATATAAAAATAAATAAACTGGCATACTCTCATATTTTGATAACTCATTCTTTTCTGCTATATTCATGATGTTATCATCATATACTTGGGTATACATGACCCTCATGGCTCATACACGCGACCGGCATCGGCTCAGTACACGTGTTCTGAAACTAACTCAACTCGAACCGACGGCTAAATCGATTGGTTCATCAGTATAAAACCCTGACTCGGATCACGGGTTTTATAATTTTTCCCTTATTCAAATTTCATCCTCGAAATTTCAACTCAAGGAGGCTCTATTGAAAATGAAACCTAGATGTTGGATACACATCAGCTGTATCCTCTACTCTTCAATAGTCATGTACATCCTCACTAATTGTAGTTGCGCTGATATGGCAGGTTCTGCTTGTGATGTTGTCAATATCAAACATTCTGATTCTAATCTATTTGTAGCTTTTCTGACATTACCATCATCATTCTCTTCTGTTCCAGTCTCTACTGTTGTTTGTGCTTGTTGTGACATTACCATCATCATTCTTTTCTACTCTATTCCCTACTGCAAACTTGGTGGGAAAATCCTAGGTCACCCCTAAGGGCCTACTGGGTTGGTCAAACAGATACTCTAGGGTATCGCAAAGTTTTAATCTGAGCTATATCTGGGAAGACTAAGTCGAAGGCAAGGCCTACGTACTAACATCTACCCATATCTCTCTGAACCTCATCGATGTGAAAAGTCAACTACATATACTCTCAAGAAATTCTATCCTAGGTCCTACAACCATCCTAAGGTGTGCTATGAGTCTCTTGTTAGGTACGAATGTATATGCTAATGAGTTGCACAATTCACTATCGCCTGTCTAGATCCAACTCTCAGGTGTCCCTGTATAAGGAACTAGACTACTCACTGGGTCCTAGTTGACTTGGTCTTGAGTCAACTATCTCACTCTGTTCTATAAGAGAACAAGGATAACTACTAATACTCTACTGCTTACTATGGCTCTGGTGGCTATCTATACAACGACTAACTGCTGCTGAAACAAGCTCTCTGTGATGGCATGGAGGCAAGAACACCTGTACATACATAGCGTGTCTCAAGGAGTATGATAACATACTCTGCATGGGACTTTAGAGTCTGCATCTGGTCTGTGGCATATGCTCTAGTCAATGTATACTCATCTCAATCTTCTGGCTAAACTGATAGTAGAACTGATGTATCTATCAGGGGTGAGTGAAAATTTTCAAGGGAAAAGTCTACTTAGTTTGACATCTCTGGGTTATAGGAAATGAGACTAAATCTCTTGGTCACACTGCTCAAGAACTCTCAATGCGAGTGATATCTCTCGTCCTCACATGTGGGATCTGACGCCAGGTAAACAGGGATCCAGCTAGGCTAGAAAAGCCTGCTACACTAGGTATGTCCACTCTGATCTATGGTATAGGTCAAGGTATCATGCAAGTGGCAGGGGACACGAAATCCCTGTGTAGCGTACTGGGTGGCCAAAACATCGGTAGGTCTATGGACTTGTATCTAAGATCACCACAATTTACTATGCAATAAGTGATGGAGTCTGTGAGCAGTAATCAATAATGAATCTTGACAGCTCTAAATGGCTCTAATTCAATGGCCTAACAGTAGGCACCTGTTTCTCAGCCATACTAAACGTACTTCTAAACAAGCGTGGTTCAAATAACCCAAGAGACACTGTCTCCCGCCAAGTCTACAGGGACTCATAGTGATGTTTGACGCGTGTCTCGTCAACTCTTCGGTGGTGTGTGACCTGCCATCCCGTACTGATTTGGCAGCACTAATGTCAGCTCACATGACTACTCTTCATGGTAGACTCTCAACCGGTTATAATTAAGATAAACATACACGATGTCCTCTATCTGGTTAGCATGATCGGTCTACTGAAGTCCATGTGCATCACTTTCCAACAAGGTAAATCTCATCAGAAGATAGGTCTATAAACATCTATATGCACTGTAAACCCTAATCAGTACCATGAAGGTACCTCTCTAGAACTAGGCTCAATCCTATGTCTCAAAGAGTAGGACTTAATCGTGCTGGCGTAACACAAGTGAATCACTATCCTTCTGAAAGACACTTTTCTTCATTAACCCTCTATCTATGCCCAACACTCTAATACAAGTAAAACTCCTCTCACTGACTAGCCAATCGCTAAATGGGTTAAACTACGTGTGTGACCATCTACTAACCATCTGAACAATGTATGCTAGTTGTGGCCCACCTTGGATGTACTATTGTGTTGTCTAAACATATGACTCATTGTGACCGTCTTATTTAGGGGTCATACTGTCATGTTCCATGACTTACTGACCATGTGCATCCTTGTGAGACTGTCACTAACAGTGTCTGATGAGGTTTACTAGCACAATATTCATCTGACCCAAGGGTATTAGGTCAAGACAATGATAGCAAGAGAGCTAGTGAAGTCGGAACCTATGCCATCTCATCAGAATCTAGCCTCGTTTTCTAATTCTCCTATGTTCTACTGATGCCACTACTAGCTATATCTTTTTCCTCAAATTTTGGCCCTACTTAACTCTGAAAGTTGTGACATGCAATTGCCGATCAAGGCTCAAAATCCTTCAAGTAGCTGTCCTCCTGGAGGTGAGACAACAACAGCCAATAGCTCTGCCTACTCCACTCGGTCGGTCGTTGAGAAATACATGGACGACGATAGTGCATATTCGGTCGGTGTGTGCATCTCAGAAGAGAGTTCTTACTTCCGGTTAGCTGTTATGCAACTCTGTCGATGGTTGTGCACATGGTTAGTGGTTGTGCACTTGGTCGGCGGTAATGTAACACGGTTGGCGGTTATTGCACTTGGTCGGTGGTTATTGTCGGTTAGTAGTTGTGCGCTTAGTTGACAGTTGTGGAACTCGCTTCTATCTAGGTCCTAAAATCTAATCCTAATCGTATACATTACATAAAATCCAATACTGTCTCTGACATATCTTTGCTACTATAATTAGCTTTAGGTTGTCAAACCATACGTGTAGATCTAAAGAGGTCCAAATCATGGTGCGGCACATACGATGGTGGACCTATGTTCGAAATCCATACTACTAATTTCCTGAAATCTGGAGTGGCAGCTTCTATCGGTGCTGAGTGACCCTCCAACCGCCATCTACTGATTTGGTGTCTTATCCACTGGTAGAATCCCATCAAATGTTTGATCTCCTAGACAATGGTGGTCCTGATCTTTTCCTCATCATATTGAGACCTCTGTCTGGCAAAGAGAAGCCAGAAATTGCTGCCCGTCGGTCGTAACCTAGTGGAAGAGGGGGAGGTAGTGAAGTGCTCATTGGACTGTTGATCCACCTTACTACTTATCCTCATTCATTACTATCTTCCTAGAAGTGGTCCATCTCAAATCATCTTCACAACTCTCATCTATGCTCCACGTACTTCAATGGCTCCATTAGCATAATCACAGCCCAACCCATCGTTAGGGATTTTTCTAAGGCACTTGGTGAGTCCATCTCATGTGCCAACTAATTTTGCCAATATCTCTTTATTTCAAGCTCCTTACTCTTGCCTATTTTCTTTTTAAATTCCTTCTCATAATGTACACCGTGTCCCATGGAAGCAGGACTAATGTGGTGACATGCAAAACATGAACCCCTGGTAAACATCCAATTCAATCTCAGCTTACCGAACATGTGGACCGCGATGATTAATCCAAATCTCTTATGCTGATGGACCAGAGCTTAGTGCGTCTTTAAGCCCATCATGACATTCCTGATCAAATTCCACAGCTGACATCCCGATCTGGTACATAAGATGGGATCTCTTTATACCCATTCTACCTCAACTAGTACTACAACATGCCCTCCTCATCTAACTAAGCAAACAATCTGATATCATGACAAAAATCCATGAAATTGATCTGTCCGAGAAACAACTAAAGAGTCAATTCCACATATTTCGATCCAGCCCTAAATACACTGTTATGAAGACACTCATAAAAAAGAGATATACCATGTAAAGAAAATAAACGAAAAGCTTAATACCTTTCCCATTGGACTTGGAGAAGTCTTTGTACACATCACCTATAAAAGTATCTTACATCTTAACATTCCAAATCCGGTTCACACTCATGAACCGAGAACTGTATATTCACGGGCCCCCGGTTAGGTCGGCTAACGTGAACGAAACTCGTGTAGTTCTAATCTCGGTGTCTTAAGATGAAAGATACAACTTGCCATGCATGGATGAATGCGCAGAATCCTAACATGTTACTATTTAGATGATATGTAACTAATTTTACACAATACAATTACAATAAAAATCGGAGTAAAAGGACAAGCCTCCCTAAAGTGATCTACAAGTTTCCGCCACGTAGATAAAACTTGTAGAATAGCGCACATGACTTCATTCTAGCTACTTCAAGTAAATAATAGACTCATTTGTGTTTGACCTGATAAGTGATCATTAAGACCGTAGCGTAGCCAAACATGTAGACAGGATCATAAATAATCTCCATGTTTTTTTTTATTAATTCATCTCTAGTAATAAATAAACATCAGCAGGAAAATCTCAATGCAACTGCCTCATGTTGTGTGTAATGACCACATCCTTCATAGGATGAAGCTTGTCTGTGGCTGGACAGCAATGATGCCTCACTCTGTGTGCTGGCGTTGTGATTCATCTGCAACTTCATGGGCGGCTGCTTTCTCTTTTCGTCATATGTTTCTGTGACTCTGGAGGACATCTGTTGGAAACCATGAGTTGGAACCACGGAGCAGCATCAATTCTTTTTTCTTTGATACTTTGTACTTTTGTATTTCAGCACCACAGTTGTGGGATTAACATCCCTAAACTCTCTCCTTTCCACCATAATTCTCCTGGCCTTAAGCACAAAGGCCGAGGTAGTCTGAACAGTTGCACTTCCAGCACCCTATGAACCACAAGTCCAAGACATTCGCTTTACTTAATAGTACCTGTAAAACCTCCATGTTCTCCAGGTGTGAAGAACTCAAACACGGAGTTGTCAGGATCCCTCTGGAATGGAATAGTTCACTCATTAATCCAAAGCCCGCTTTGACTGTCACGTGCATTCCGCTCATGGTACGTGCAAGTCGATTTCACCAACTCTCTCCTGAAAACTCAATCATGTATATATACATACATATATATATATATATATATATATATTGGCCTGGGGAGGGATTCATATAATAGGCCCGAAGGCAACTTGTGGTGGATCTTGTTTTCGAAATCATTCTCAAGGGATCTCATCCTCAAGGGTTATTAATCCGAGCAACTGTTCGGCTAAATGGCCCAAGTTAAGTGGGATCCGATAAAATGTCAACTTAACTCGTCCTACAAGCATTAAATAAACATACAATAGAGTAGAGTATAAAATAGAGATGAGTCCTAAACGGACCTGGTAGAAGCTCAAAATGTGTCCTCGTGCCTAGGCAATGAGCTCCTACTATGTACATACACATCAAATCTAGAAGCTAACACTTGCTAACTGAATGATGCATCAAATTCGTCATGATCAACACACTCACAATACAAACAATATCCATCAATAGTCAAACAATAATCAGTGTAGAAATAACTCTAACTCATCCTATTTATACCAATTTTATTATATTTTCTATGTTACGTTGTAGTTAGTTGGCATGCTCAGATTTACTTTACCTCATTAGATCACTTAATGTTCATTCACTATTAATCACGTGATGCAATCATCACTTCATCCATAATTAGACATTAATCACAACAATTAATCAATCCTAGCATGTTGTGCTAGCAATTATTAATTTTAAATAATTAAATCGGAGGTAATTATATCTCTTGTCATCGACAATTGACGATGGCTAGGGTTTTATCACATGTCTTGAAGCTCGAATTTGGCATTTGTCTATGTTCGAAGTTTGATCCAGTTCGACTGGATGAGCTCCATAGAAGATCTGGCAAATTCCAGCGAGTCCAATTTTCCGGCGGGTTCCACCGGTTTTTGGCAAGTTTAGGTGGTTTTCCAGCAGCTTTTCAGCGATTTTTGGCGGTAGTCACCAGCAATGTCTACTGGCAGAATAGCAGGGGTATTGGGTATTGTTGGAACCGGTTTGGCTAGCCCGACGCGTCTATGACGTCAACAGGGTCGGTGGAGGTGACAGCTCGCCGAAAAACAGCAAAACAAAGGTAGCGGCGATGGGTGAAGAGGTCCGGCTAATGTGGGCAGCACTAGGCTCCACTCCAGTCGGGGAAGGTCACTGGAGGGTCAAGGATATCGAGGCGACCACTGGATCACGGCGGTGATGGTCACCGGCGGCAAGATCGGCGACGAAGCATGGCGCAAGAGGCGTTGCTTCCTTGCGTCATGTAGGCCAAGCGATGGTCGGGAGCACTCGGGGCAGCACGGCAACACCGCGGCGGAGCTTGGAGGCAATGATCGGCGGCCGGATGGTGTCGGCGGCGGTGGCGGTGACGACAAGCAGAGGGTGGCGCGGCGGCGATTAGGGTTTGGGGAAAAATGAAAAGGGTCGGGGCATGGTTGGTGGCAATATCGTAAATAAGACTTGACACGACTTTGTCTCGAGTCAAGAATAATAACTAACTTGTAATAAATCTGAAAGAAAATACAAAAAATAGGGGAAAATCCCATAGATCATATTACACGCCACAACATCACAATGACATGCTCTATAACTATTAACCCACCCAAACTGCCACATAATGCGTCCTGACGCAGTAAACAGTATAAAACTAATTCTATGATCAACTATATATAAAAATAATTAAAATAAATAAACTGGCATACCCTCATATATTTTGATAACTCATTCATTTCTGTTGTATTCATGACGTTATCATCATATACTTAGGTACACATAACCCTCATGGCTCATACACGTGACTGGCGTCAGTCTCAGTATACGTGTTCTGAAACTTACTTGACTCGAATTAATGGGTGAACCGATTGGTTTATGAGTATAAAACTGACTTGGATCGCGGGTTTTACAATGAAGCAATATAAACTATCATAATTAAATTTCTAAAATATACTCAATTTATTGGTAGACCAATAGATAAGATTCAACGACCACCATTGAATCTTATCCAACACTCTTGCAAGTGGGTTTCTAAGTTCTCAAGTTCTTACTATATCAATTATATATATATATATATATATAGAGAGAGAGAGAGCAAACATCAAGATTGTTATCATTATTATAAAAGAAAATATTCCATTAAAATATTAAATTTTCTTGGAATATCAAAGACTATCATCACTTACTTAAAAATTTATTTAAATTAATATTTTTATTATTAAAATTGATCAATTTATTGACCTTGTGCAGTGCGCAAGCATGCTCCTTGTTATAAGCATAAAGCCAACCTTAGTGTTAGATGATGGGGCCTGTTTAAACATAAATTAGTCTCATGAACCATTACAATTAAGGAATTTTGATAATGAAATTTTGTGAATCTAGGTGGAATGTAAAACCTCAATTAGTTAGTCCCATGGGAAATATCAATTGGGATAAGATTCAGTAAATTGGTAGGGATAGTGGTTACAATCTTCAATATCAGTGAACCATTTTTTAAAAAAATGAATAGGCCCATAAATTTCTAGTTAGGCAGGTCATTATATAGATGTACACTTAAGAAATGTAGTTGATTTCTTTTTCTATCTTGATTTATTATTGCTCCAACAACATTGATTTCTTCGACCAAAATTTTTTTGTATTCATTCATTATAGGTTAAACAAGCGTTGATTTCTTTGACAATAATTTTCTAGGTCTGACATGGCAATTGACTATGCAAGTCCCTTAGTTTTGTGTGCGATGGCCTCAAATGGGCACAAAAGCACATTGGCTATGCCACTAGCGTGAAAAGTGAGATGAGAAGATTAGAAGTTGAGATCGGCAAACTAAACGAAGTGTGCGAAGATGTTGATCGTAAGGTTGTCATAGCACACGAAAGATTTCAACCTGTGAAGAAACAAGTTGATGGATGGCAAAGCAGAGTTCGAGACTTCAAAGCAAAGGTTGTTGTTGATCTCCAAATGCCATTGAATTGTAGTTGTGCTGTTCATTGCCCAAATTGTTGGACTAGATACAAGCTCGGAAAAAGAGCTGTCCTAGAACATAAAGGAGTTGTTGCAAGCCTAATCGTAGAAGGTAGAGAGTACTCCAATGGCACAGTGATTGATACAGAACTTCCTTATCCCATTCAGACGAATATCATGTCTATACAAGTCGAGGCCAACAGGCTCTCCGAGGTAGAAGCGGACATTAATTCCAAGGTCAAGAGCTACTAAGAGGGAGCGCTTGTTGCTCCCTCAACGTCAAGTTGAAGGGTGGATTAAGCGAGTTTCCGAGCACAAAAACGAAGTGAGTGCTATGCAAAAAGACTTTGAAGAGATGGAACATTCTGATAATCATATAAAATTGCATTGGGTGCAGCTGAGTGAAAGAGCAGAGAACTTGTTAAAGGAAATAAAAGAACTTATATATGAAGGACGATCTTTTGTAGATGTGGTGGATCCATCTCGTCCAACAATTCTGGTTGAACAAGCTAAAGTACCCACCATTGGGCAAGATGAAGTTTATGCTAGGGTGTTAAGCCTCATTAGAAATGGGCAAATATCAAGAATTGGCATACATGGGATGCCAGGCGTTGGCAAAACAACACTTTTGCAGAGAATTAACAATTCTTTTACAGAAAGTGATTTTGAGCTCATCATTTGGTTAGCGTTTCCAAGGACTTCACAATTGGTGAAATTCAACAAAGTATTATGAAGAGGTGTGGGATGGATGACAAAAATGACAAACCACATGAGATGGAAAGCAAAATACGTGATTTTCTTTAAGGCAAAAGATACGTCTTATTGCTAGTTGATGTATGGGAACCATTGGATGTGAACAGTCTCCGAGTTCCAAGTGGAGATGACGAGGTGAAATCCATGATTTTGATCACCAGCTGTTTTGAAGGCGTCTGCGATAGAATGCAAGCTAAAAAAGTTCCAATCAATTGTTTGGATCCCAATGAAGCACGGGCATTATCTAGGGCAAAAGTGGGTGAAGCCATCCTCGCATCCAATCCGAAGATAGAAGAGTTTGCCGAGCAAATATGCCAATATTGTGGGGGCCTACCATTAGCACTTGAAGTGACTGGGATGGCCATGAGCGAAAAAGATACTCTTTCGGAGCGGAGTGATGCCAAAAACACTCTTGAAAAACACGCACCTGGATTTCAAGACAGAGAAGAAAAACTATTTTCCCGTTTGAAGCTTAGTTATGATAGCCTAAAGAGCGATACCATAAGAGAATGTTTCTGCTATTGTGCGTTGTTCCGTGAGGATTGGAAAATCTACACATTTGACCTTGTTTCGTGTTGAATAGGGAGGGGCTGTTTGATGACTAATGGGACAACATTGACGCTGCTCGTGACAAGGGATACACTATCATCCGGCAATTAATAAAAGCCAGCTTGCTGAAAGAAGTTGAAGGTGGAAAATATGAGATTTCAGCAACCTTCTATAGAATGTCCGAGAAATGTTATGTAGTGATGCATGATGTTCTCCGTGATATGGCTTTATGGATCAAGAAGGACGAATTTAAAATCAGCAAGGGAAGATCTGGGTTTGGAAAAATCAGTGGGAAGGAAGCTAGGTTGGGCCTCACAACATTAGGAGAAGACGATTCAACGGAAAGACAAAAAAGGAACTCCTACATATCGGTAAATCAGCTCCTAACCTCTCCACATTGATAACGACAGCCGAAGGTGCGACACTTTTTATAGATGAAATGCTTGAAGCCATGAACAAATTGAGGGTCTTGCATGTCTATGGAGGGTATGAGTGTGAATTGCCACGTTCAATCGGGAGATTAAATGATCTTCGTTGTCTAAATCTATCTAATGCTACCTTTGCATCATTTGACGTGTTGGCAGAGCTGGGGAGCTTAAGGCTATTGATCATAAATTTTCCACACTTCAGACCTAAATTATCTTTCGAAGGAGTAATCTCAAGGCTATCGAAATTGCAAGGCCTAATCCTGTGGGGATACTTTTTAATTACTGGAGTGGAAGACTTGGGGGTCAGACTTATTGAACTTGAGAGCCTCCAACGTTTAGAGGATCTCCAACTATCCATCCGCACTGAATACTTTTGAAGGGGTTAGCCCACTCTTCTAAGCTGGTCATGTTGAGAAAAATCCCTTAAATTGGAGATCAACAACAGCGAACACAAGATTTGGAAAAATAATACCTGATAAATAAAATAAAACAAAACCAAAAGAACAGAGATTTAATGTGAAAAACCCTCCATCTATCGAGAGTCAAAAACCACGGGATAACAACGAACAATTCACTATTTCAACTAAAGATTACAGTCATCAAACATATAGAGATGTATAAGAAGATTACTCACTCAACCTATACTATTGAGATTACAAGATTTCTCTCCCTCTCAATACTCCGTATAAGATTAAATTCGTGAATAATTTCCCTCTTCTTTTATCTCTATATCTCTCTCTTTTTCTCTCCTCTTGTCTTTCTTATCTTTCTTGTCTCTGTTTGTCTTATTTTCAGAATGAGACAAGTGAAGCTCGATTTATAGATAAGCTTTGAGACCCTTCATCTTCCATGGAACAACTAACAGCCACCTCTGTTGATATTCTGAGATTTCTTTAGTATTCCAAGTGTGACAATGAGCTACATATCATTAATACAATTACACATATTAACAATCTCCTACTTGGAGTCCGATTAGAACACACCAGTCCAAATTCTTCCTCCACTTGTTCGTTGCATAAGTCCTTCACTTGCATGTTAGTGCAAGTTCACTAAAGTTGAACAAAAGCTCAACTTTTGTCCCTCCACCGGTTTAGTCAACATGTCCGCCGGATTCTTTTTGCTATCTATCTTCTCCAACTTCAATTTACCTTCTTCTAACAAAGATCTGATAAAATGATACCTTAACCGAATATGTTTGGTCCTAGAATGAAATGCCGAGTTTTTGGCTAAATGGATTGCACTTTGACTATCACTGTACAACCTGCAATCAACCCCATTAAAACCTAACTCATTCATTAAAGTTTTAATCCAAATATACTCCTTCCTAGCTTCTGTAGCAGCCACATATTCAGCCTCAGTTGAAGATAGAGCAACTATCTTTTGCAATTTGGAAACCCAGCTCACTGCAGTTCCACCAACTGTAAAGATATATCCAGATGTACTCCTGCCATTGTCTCTATTTCCAGCATGGTCTAAGTCCACATAACCTTGCACATCAATATTATCACCCCCAAAACACAAACAGTAATTAGAAGTTCCTTTCAAATACCTGAAAATCCATTTCACTGCCTTCCAGTGTTCTTTTCCTGGGTTCTTCATGAATCTGCTCACTACTCCCACTGCATGTGCAATATCTGGTCTTGTACTTACCATAGCATACATAAGACTTCTCAATAGCTGAAGCATAAGGCACCGTATTTATGTGAGCTTTATCTTCCTCACTCTTAGCACCTTGTTCTTTTGACAATTGAAAATTACTACCCAAAGTAGTAGTCACCGGCTTAGATTCATTCATGTTGAATCTCTCAAGAACTTTCTTCACATACCCTTCTTGAGATAACCACAACTTCTTGCTCTTCTTGTTTCGGGTAATTTGCATCCCAAGAAGTTGTTTTGCTTCACCCAAGTCCTTCATGGAAAAACTCTTAGCTAACCTCATTTTGAGATCAACAATTTTCTCCATACAAGTCCATGCAACAAGTATGTCATCTACATACAAAGTTAAAATAATGTAATTGCCATCATTAAACTTTTGTAGATATACATAGTGGTCCGAATTGCTCCTAGCAAATCCATTATCTAACATAAACTTGTCAAATTTCAAATACCACTGTCTTGGTGCTTGTTTGAGTCCATATAGACTCCTCTTCAATTTGCACACCATATTTTCTTTACCTTTGACTTCAAATCCTTTTGGCTGTTCCATATAGATCTCCTCCTCCAAATCACCATGAAGGAAAGCTGTATTTACATCAAGCTGTTCTAAATACAATCCCTTTATAGCCACAATACTTAAAATAATTCTAATAGAAGTCATTTTTACAACAAGTGCAAATATATCATGAAAATCAATTCCTTCTCTTTGACCAAAACCTTTCACCACAAGTCTTGCCTTATACCTTTGTACACCACCGATTTCAGACTTGATCTGATAGATCCACTTGTTTTGTAGAGCCCTCCTTTTTGGTGGCAACTTCACCAACTCCCATGTATGATTCTTCTCCAATGATGACATCTCATCCTTCATGGCCAACTCCCACTTAAGATGAGCTTTGTCACTCATGGCTTCATCATAGGACTCTAGTTCTCCTGCATCAGTATACAAAACATGTTGTACAATTAAATTTAATTTCTGAGTAGGCTTTCTGACCCTTGTGCTCCTCCTTGGTTCTGGGAGCAACAACTGTCTCTTGTGGTGGCTCTGAGTCATCAATTTCAACTTGTGCATCAGAATATTCAGAATCTGATTCATCATCATGTGGTTGATTAGCCTGTGACTCACCTTCTTGTTCGGTCTCTTTAGAAGATAATTGTTCCTCATCACTTGGAACAAATCCTTGATTTTCAGCACTTGGTATCTCTTCATCTGTCTCATCAAGCTCCATATACTCTTTTTCTTTCGACACCTCAATCTTTTCTTTCTTCCTGTCTTTGTACATGCACTCTTCATTGAATACAACATCCCGACTTCGAAATACCTTATTGTTCTCGAAATCCCACATCCGGTAACCATACTCGTCACCCCCATATCCAAGAAATACACATTTGAGGGACTTTGCATCAAGCTTCTTTCTTGATTCCCTGTCAACATGTGCATATGCAATACAACCAAAGACCTTAAGAAAAGAGTAGTCAACTTTCTTACCAGACCATACCTCTTCTGGTATTTTTCCATCTAAGATGCTTGATGGACTTCGGTTTATTAGATAGACAGTTGTATCCACAGTGGCACCCCAAAGATGCAAAGGGAGTCCAGCATGAACCCTCATGCTTCTCGCTCGCTCTAGGATGGTCCTGTTCATTCTCTCTGCCACCCCATTCTGTTGTGGTGTCCTTGGCACTGTCTTGATCCTTCTAATCCCCCGCTTTTCACAATAAGAGTCAAACTCCTTATTGCAATATTCTCCGCCATTATCCGACAGAAGACATTTCAATCTTAAACCTGTTTCATTCTCAACTCGGGCTTTCCATATCTTGAAAATGCTAAAGACTTCTGATTTTTTCTTAATAGTGTAGATCCATGTCTTCCTACTAAAATCATCAATGAAGGTAACAAAATAGAAATTACCTCCAAAAGATATACCATGGGCTGGCCCCCAAACATCCGTATGAACCAACTCCAACCTTTTGGATTTCATCTCTCGCCCATCCTTTGTAAAGCTGACTCGTTTCTGTTTACCTAAAACACAGTCTTCACAAAAACCAAAGTTAGAATCAATTATACCTGTCAAAACCTTCTTGGAATGTAAGATCCTCATCCCACTCTCGCTCAAGTGACCAAGCCTTCTATGCCATAACGTTGTTATGTCATTCTTCTCAGCGGCCAAAGAAACAAACGGATCTACCTTGGTAGACAATGGGTAAAGTGTGCCCACCGCCTTCCCCTTGATCACTACCAATGCTCCCTTGCTGATCTTCCACTGATTGTTTTCGAATGTGATCCTATAGCCCTCTTGGTCCAGCTTGTTAACAGATATAAGATTCTTCTTTAATTCAGGTATATACCTGACCTCCTTGAGAATAAGTTTACCTTCATCATGCATCTTCAAATGAATTACTCCCTTACCTTCAATTTTGCACTTCTGACCATTGCCAATTGTTACATATCCACAACTCACTCTTGACAAAATCACAAAACCATTCTTTGTGAGAAGTACAATGAAATGAAGCACCTGAATCAATATACCATGTATCTATGTTGTAATCATCATGAGCAAATAAACAAAATTTCTCTTCATGACCATCAACAACATTAGCTACATTCTTGACTCGCTCGGGACAATCCTTCTTTACATGTCCTTCCTTGTCACAAATCCAACAAGTAGGCTTACCTTTGAATTTTCCTTTGGATTTAGAGCGCCTTCGGTTCTTAGGACCTCTACTTTGACCTCTTCCTCTTTCTTTGCCCTTGCTTTTGTCCACCGACAAAGCTGTGCCCGAGATGGACGGTGTGCTATCTACCATGCTCCTCTTCATCATCTCCTGATTCAAGATTGCACCTAGCACTTCATCAAACTTTAGTTGTTCTTTTGATGCATTACTTATAGATGTAATTACCGTATCCCAACTCTCCGACAAAGAACACATGAACATTAAAGATTTAATATCTTCACTAAAGGTCATCTCCACAAATTCAAGTTGTGCCCAAATTTTATTGAAATCATTCAAATGATTAGCAATAGATTTACCTTCGGGCATCCTTAAAGAGACAAGCTTCCTCAACAAAAACCTGTTAGAGGCTGATGACTTCTCATAAGCACCAGCTAATGCCTCCATCAACCCTTTGACGGTTGTCTGTTTGGAGACATTAAACGCCACCGACTGTGTTAAACACAATCGAACGATAGCTAAGGCTCGCCTATCCAATAAGGCCCACTCTCGGCTGACATCGCTTCTGGCTTGGTACCTACAAGCGGTTGATGTAGTTGCTTCTCGTATAAATGATCCTCAATCTGCATCCTCCACCATTGATAATTTGTTCCATCAAATTTCTCAATCTTCCCAATCATGGAAGTGTCCGCCATGACTCCCACTCAAATCAATATCCGATTGAATGAGACCCAAAGTTCCCACAGACGGTGCCAATTGTTGAGAAAAATCCCCTAAATTGGAGATCAACAACAGCGAACACAAGATTTGGGAAAATAATACCTGATAAATAAAATAAAATAAAACCAAAAGAACAGAGATTTAACATAGAAAACCCTCCTTCTATCAGAGTACTAACAAGACTTCACTACTTAACGATATCTCATTAGAGATTACAAGATTTCTCTCCACTCTCAATACTCCGTATAAGATTAAATTTATGAATATTTTCCCTCTTCTTTTATCTCTCTATTCTCTCTTTTTCTCTCCTCTTGTCTTTCTTATCTTTCTTGTCTCTATTTGTCTTGTTTTCAGAATGAGGTGAATGAAGCTCGATTTATAGATAAGCATTGAGACCCTTCATCCTCCATGGAACAACTAACAACCACCTCTGTTGATATTTCAAGATTTCTTTAGTATTCCGAGTGTGACAATGAGCTATATATCATTAATATAATTACACATATTAACAGGTCAGGTGTGTTTTCCATTCGGAGATTAGAGCGATGAATATAAGTTGTTTTCAGCTTATACAGGAGGTAAGGAGCATGGACAGGATTAAATTCCTAGGTATTATTTCTGGTGAAATGACAGAGGTTGTACTAGAGGAAGAAGGCAAACCCAACGCTCTTTGTAATCTCACGATCCTTAAATTTTCGCGTTTGTTTAAATTGATAGAATTCCGGGTGTCTATGGAGCCCAAAAACTCACTTCAATACCTGAAGTTCATTCTCATCGATTCGGGCGACAGATTGAGAATTGCCTACCTGGGTTGGCCTCTACCAAGACTAGAAGTCCTTGCTGTCAGCTACTGCTTTCAATTGGAAGAGATTTTCAAGAGATGGGGAGGATCGGGCATTGTTTTTTCTGCATTTGCGTATGATCTATGTGGATGGATGTCCTATTCTCAAAATTATTTGCAGCGATTCTTTCTGCTTCCCTAGTCTTCAGATATTGGAGGTCAGAAACTATGAGGAACTGAAAAGACTGCCGAGGGGTGTAATCCAAGCAAGTAAAGAGCCTCTGCAAGAGATAAGGGGGAGCCAAAGATGGTGGGATGAATTAACATGGGATTCAGAGGAGGATAAGATCTCACTCCTTCCGCTATTCAAAGCCAAAGATGAATAGAATATTTGAAGTTCTTTGTCTGCCTTTCGTTCTTGTTTGCTTTTGTCTATCTTTAATATGTTGTTATTTAGGAATTCAAAATTGTTGGAGGCAAGAACTGCATTGCTTCTTTATCCGGTAAATGAAAACTGGGGCCTAAATCAAACCTAGGAAACAAAGAAAATTGAAAGTTCTTTTTCCAAACTATATCCAGACAGTCAGCACTCCACAAACCCAAAAAGAACAACATGATTGAACCAAGATTAAATTAGCAGAGTCCAAAAACAGAGGAATTCCATATGGATCAAGATCAACCTGTTGAAAACTTTAGTAAATATGAACTAATGCAGTGTTAAGCAAACAAGTTAATTTAATCCACCATTTGCTAATCATGACCACCAAAAATGTACCACGTCAAATCCCTTTTGGTGGGTAAGCATATAAATTCGTGAATCAGCAAGATGAGGCTCCACTTTAGAAGACACTTCTGAGCCATTGAATTTGATGTTCCTCTTACAAGCTTCTACAGATACTGCATAGGAACCATAGTCTTTTCATCAAATTGAAGATCATTATAAAAAAATCATCAAGAAATAAATATAACCCAGTTACCTTTATCATTATCTACTGCTATGACTTGACCAACTCCTTCAACTTCTCGTGCATACCTAATGGCTCACAAGCCGGATGCAGCTAAAGCCTGAACATGGATTGCCCAAAAGAAAATTCACCATCCAAAAGAGGAAACTCGTAATAAGTCTAGTAAAAAAGACTTCTATCAGGGATTTGACTGATGCATGACAAAGCAATTATTTTTGTAATTGTCAGCATTGAAGTAAATTATATCAAGGACCACACTCACTTCATAAAATCCTCCAAAGATTACCTCAAGGACTCTAGGCGGTTTGAGCTCTCCATGCTTTCTAATTGACCCACATCTAGCAACATCCAATTTATCCACAGATTCAGCTGCAGCTGACTCACTATGCACTTTGCGTTCACAGTTAACTTTAACATCTTGGCTCAAATCAGACATCTCTCCCGCAGGTTCCGTAGCGCCATTCTGGAGAAATTCGCCCTCTACTTTCTTCTTTCTGCTCATCATTACAACATGTTATCTGCGTTTTGATGTGAACATCCTCAAGACAGCAATAGAAATGTCTATATTATTTACCTGTTTAAACTCACAATCAAGTGAGATATTTTGTCTTCACCTTCCAACACATATGGCCCTTCAAATTATAAAGAAAAACATGTCACAAGCAATTGTCTCAAGTACAATACTCCTGCTATAACAGCAAGGATACCAGCATGTATCAGGTAGACAAATCAAACATGAACAAACAACGGTCCACGCCAACAATAAGCACTTGCGTACATCTAATAAGCATGTATCGATTTAAAAAAGTTCAAACAGAAGGCCACTGTTCATAGATAATCCGTAAACACATGCAATCATCTCAAGTACAAACCCACCGCTACAAAAACAAAAATACAATCAACTATCCAAGAACTAAACCAAAAACAAACAAAAAAAAACAACTTCCCTCAACAACAACTATTTTAGCATCTAAATCAAACATAAATTAAGCTGATGGAAAAGAAAATTCCAATGTGATATGATGCAACAGATGGAAGGCAAGGAGAATTCAAACACATGAAATAAACTCATAATTGATCTTAACCAATTAAATAAAAAAGACATTGATCACATAATAGAATCATCACAAGCAACATCTAAAGCACGATACCACTATCACGTCATCAAAGACAATAACAATCCAAAAACTAAACCAAATATGAAAAAGCCAACAAATTTTCTAGCATCCATCAAACTCTAAATTAAGCTGATGAAAAACCACCCAACTGTATGATACAGCGCAACAGATGAAAGGCAAATCCAATCCCATGAAAGAAGCTCCCAAAAGTAGACTTAAACTAAGTAAGAGGAAAAGACACTAATCAAACATAATGTAAAAGAAATACATCATGGCATCAAAGATGCAACCAACCATCGAAGAGCTCAACGAAAAATGAAAATGACAACAACTTTTATCACCAAAAAGCAACAAATTTAGCATCCGTAAGACTTTGAATCAAGCTCAACAAAAACCACATGATTGTCGATGGCGTTGAATGATGACCTAGGTCTTGTTGTAGAAAACTTCATTATTGGGATGCATCAAATATCTCAGCTCCCCCTTCCTTGACAATCACAAAGTCACCGGGTAGCAAGGTTTGATCCCCTGATAATCGATGATGTTGTGTAATTTTTGTGAAACTTTGATTATTGCTCACGTGGGGTATGTGGAACAGGTAACCATGACCCTTATTTACATACTCACATCATTTTCATGTAACTAATAAGAAGACTTAACCAATCATTTGAAATAAGTAGCGAGAATATGATGCACATAACAACATGCAACCTCAAAATTGTAGCGGGGGTGTGCTTCTTCCACAGTTGGGAGTGATCATCGCATTTTTAAAGTGCCGGCTCATAGTTGTAGGGGAGGTTCTTCCTCTGTTACGACTAAGGGTGTTTATATAGGATTCTTTTAAGTCTAAGATCCACCTTTGTATTACGAACTCTATATGAGTTCTATTAAAAGCAAGCCTGGTGTATGTTTTAAGCCTATACAGAGGATTAAGATCTGTTTCCGTGAAGTCTATAGGCGATAGCCCAACGAGTAGCTTTCAAATTATAATATCACAATTCGGTCCGTCCCTTCAAGTATGATTACAAAGGGTATGATTTTCTGGAATTTGATTAATCCTCTTTGTTTACTTAGTCTTACAGGGTAAGTGGAACAACTAACCATGACCTAGTTTTACGTTTCCCTACCCATCCACATGAAGTAATTAAGTTACCCAATTCAATCACTGAAACTAAGTATAAGAACTGAATCATGTCACCGCATTCTTCAAGCACTCAACTTTTTGGCTGTATTGGGGGTCTTGCATTCATGTAACTCGGAGCATTCATAGCATTTAAAAGGCATCCTCTTAATTATAGGGGAAGTGCTGACTCTCTTGTGGATCAGAGTGCTCATTTAGAAGCCATAAGTTTAAGATTTGTCTTATGTAGTATGATTCTGCACGCATTCTATAAAAACCTTGTAAGAGGTGTCTGTCTTAAGCCTCGTGAAGGGTTGAGATCCACTTACATAAAGTTTGTACGCAATCGTCAAACGAGTAGCTTTTCAAATTATAATATTACGATTTGGTATGTTCTTCTGACAGAATTGGGGTATTACAACAATATTTATATTTGAATTGTATTTTACACCTTTACAAAATATAATGTTATTGAAAATTTTTAAAATTTAATAAATTCTAATTAAACTGGTCTATGATTTTCACTTACTAATTATAAATTTTAATTATTTATTATCCATAAAGAATGATCCTACTTTATATAAATTTTAATATTAATTTTTATTAGCATCTACTTGGCTTGAAATATGTAATTAATTATAATTTTATTTATTAATTTTTGTTAGTCAAGAAAAGGAATTTATAGATGACCTTAGTGATTGTCATAAATATAACTAGTTTTTGTTTTTAGCATCTACTTAACTTGAGATTTTTATCTATTTGAAATCTTTTATTTTTAATTTTATTTACTCAAGAGAAGAAATTAATATGTTAATTAATGGAGATGATTAATTTTTTTAATATAATTATTGTCCTTAAAATTCATAAGACAAATTAGGCGACAACCCCACTAAAGTTAGTCCGTAGAAAACAATCCCAATTAATATATAAATATAAATATTGAAACATCTACTTGGCTTAGAATTCTTATTTACTTCTAATTTTAAGTGTTTGTTCGTTGATTGGCAACTTTTCCCTCAACATGGGCAAGTAATGAGACAAATACATTTTACTATATGTACATAGTTTATAGAATATATAGAAATCATTAGTATTAGAAAAATAATCAATAAAGAACTCCAAATAAGACGTTTTACTAGCACCCACGGCTCCCTACCAAATGTAAAAAGCCTTTAAGTTTCTAACCATGTCAACGTTCCCATGATCAAACACTTACTTAGAAACTCTCCAGGGCATGGTGCAAGGTACGTAATTTTTTTCCTAGAAAAAGGGAAATTAAATTTTTTAGACAATGAACACGGAAAAAATAATCACATGCATACAGATATACATACACGCACAGACATACATACAAACAAACAAACATACAAACAATAATAAATCACAGGATGAAGAGTTTGAGATTTTTGAGTTTAATAACTCTGGATATCAATATCTGTGACGTAGACAACCCCTGCTACATTGCTGCAGCAAATGGTTTAACAAAAGATTAAAAAGGTAATAGAAAGCCAGTAAACTGAAATTTATCTTCTTCGATAGTGGAGACCAAGTTACTGTAAAATTGGTTGAGACTACCAACTTCTAAAATGGCTACTACATTTATATCATAAATTGATGCCATACAAAATGTCGTATAATTGATTGACTTGAGCATACTGACAACCAAAACAAACAAGTGACAATCGTCATACAGTAACATTATCATTGTCACCATTAATTTATATAACTATTCGACTCTCATAAAAATGGTAAGGATGGTAGTAATTGGCTAACTTATACCTGGAGAGTATTTCTTCAGGTTCTTTGGCATATGAAACAGCAAGAACAAGGTGAAGCAGATCTCTATTAATGTTCACATGGACAAGACGAAGGGTCGGAACAACAATAGGAAGGGCGGAATGAGGTGCTTGACGTCCACCACCTATTCGATACAGAAATAAATCACTGAAATTTGCAATATTTGAATGAGGAGAAAGATCATTCACCAGACCATAAAACTATTCCTGCATAGGGACGGAAAGCAGATGTCTTAAGTGTCATTCATAAAGCACAGACTATATGCATAACACATATATCATGATAAACATATATAAACAAGATAACAAATACTTACAAAATTGATCAAGTTTTGAAGACAAGAAAAATATGAATTAGATACTCTTTCTCTCATCAAAATGAGCTGTGAACCAGAGTAAGGGGCTTCTAAAAATTTAGAAGATATTAATAAGAATTTTTAAAAAAAATAGATGGAGTTAGGAAAGGCATGTGGCTAAAAACATTTTTCCTGCTGCAAAGATGGCATCTATATCAAGCATTGGGGGATAAGAAGCAAATATAAAATTTTTTCCTGCTGCAAAGATGACATCTATATCAAACATTGGGGGATAAGAAGCAAATATAAAAAGGGTTATTACATTTGAGTTAAAGAGGCTGAAACTCACACTATTGGGATTGCTTTCAGGGTCTAAATTAAAAAAAGAACCTCCAAGCTGTACTGTATTCTATAATTCCAAGCTTCTTGAGCATTATATCTGCAAGTAGTATATTTCACTTTCTTAAGAGGATTGACTCAAAGACACCATCATGATTAATTGTTTTGTTTTCACATCAATTGGTTATGATGCTTCAATTGGAGATACATAATCCACATTACTGATCTTACCTCAAATGGGCTAAGTATAGATCATAATAAATCACAGACATATTCAGAATGTAAGAGATGTTCCTGAAAACTAAGAAAGAAAGTCATGATATGTCTTACCCTTATTCTATAACTTCTCTCCTTCTGGCGGACCTTTGCATTCCTTGGAACTACACCTCCTGATTTATGCAGCTTAACGACATCAACATTAGGTTTCCCCTTTAAAGCATCTTTTAACGTACTGCAAAGTTTCTCCTGCAGAGTCAACAGAACAAGGTTTTGTGAGTATATTGTCTACCAATTGCAATGAAAAACATAACCACCAACCAGCCTAGTTTAGCTTCTACATTTACAAACTTATCAGCTGAGCAAAAACATTAGAGTGATTTACAATAAAAAATTTAATATTATTAAAGAAAGATCTATGCAGTAGAAAAAAACATCATATTGATATTTCAAAGAAATATTTTTACCTGACCAAGAACCAAAATAACATCTGCATTTAACGCATCTATTGAATGACGAAGCAACTGCATCAGAGAATGTATTTTAGCCCATTTCTGAAAAAAATAAAATGCTGAAATATGAAGTTTGCACGGGTTTACCTCATAATACACCTACACCCTCATGATCAATACCAGCAGCTCTGGATTCAGCATTTCCAGTGAGCTGTCTCTCAAGGGTTTTGCCAAGTTCATTAACAATTGCCTTGTACAGCTCAGGGTTCACACTACAACAAAACATATTAAGCAAAAGATGATGAAAATGAAATTTGTTTTGCTGAATGCTAGTAGTCTACTTCTCAAAGAGGATTGAATATCACATACTTCCTTCATAAAGTCAATATTCACTACAAACTACTATTTCTCTAATCATGGAGTAATGCAACAGAGCATTCAACAGCTATCATGTACTTAAGACGAAAATAAACTTGAAGTTTAGGAGCTGAAAGCAGGATCCTAAGAAGCTGTTATTAAGTTCCATGAAAGAAAAAAAAGAAAAATAGAACTTAGCAAGTAAAGGGCAGCACCTTGGTGTTGTGTGTCCAAAGAAATAAACAGGTGGCATTTCAAGAGGAATCCCCTCTCAATAGGAGTAGCAGCTATACATCCTGGTATAGTTATTGAGCCCTGGCCAATATCTTAATCAATGAAAGTAGGTTTCCATCCTTGTTTTGCGGCCCAACTTAATGGCATCTTTGACAAACTACTCTTTCCTGAATCCGTAGGACCAACAACCATTACCCTGGGCCCCTAAGAAGAAGAAAACAGATAGAGTTCTGTAACTAGGAATAAGAAAAGAAATTCAGCCACTCTTAGAGGGACTTCACACAGCTATCAGCAGGTATTAACAAGAAAACTCATAAGACTAAGCAGCACAAAGAGTTAATGTAAATCTGAAGGTCTAACACAGATTGATCCAAGAGAAAATGAAATAAAGATTTGCTAGAATTTATCAAAAAATAAATAAATAAATAAAGATTTGGTAGTCTATTTTGAAGCCTCATCAATACTCAACTTTGAACTATTAGTTGACGGCATTAATTATTAAAAAAAGTCTTTAGGTTTTTAATACTCGATCTGCTTTGGTAAGATAGCTTCCGATATAATTAGCTAGCAAAATCTTATTAGTTGTATTCATCAGATACTTTTGACTCTAATGAATATACCACAAGGCCATGTTGCATCTAACACAACATGTTGCTTATAAATCAATACGTTGAATGATACCAAATGTGCATTTAAGAAGAAAAATACTCGCATTGAGTTCATATGAAAAACTACAACATAAAGCAACAGAGTGATAGGGTGGACCGTGCGTATGTCACCTGGGAGGAGTCTTTCTACAGTGCTAGATTTAGCACGAACCCTTCACCCCTCCAAAATCGCATGAACATTTACATAGCTTATCATTGGAGTCTGGGAAGAAAAAGAAAAGAGGTGAGAAAAAAGAGATGGAGAGGGAAAAAGGTTAACCATGCCAATCATTCAAATATAACACAAGGCACAGAAATATGACGTGAATTTACCTCATCAGCAACATATTCGACCTCGCTACTTCCATTAACTTCAATGACAGCCCCATTCCAAGTAAAAACCTGGAATCACCAGTTATATCAGTTTATCCATTAAAATCCTGGAGCTGATCCTCTAACAAACTTAAAAAGAGAAAAATCTAACACTTGGACGCCCCATTTCAACAAATCTCCACTCGAAAAGCATAAAGAACATATTATTAACAACCAAAGAAAGATCAAATCCAAAATTTTGATTATCTAGTAAACTAAATCACTCACCATTAATGATGGGGAGCTCTATAACAAACATATAAAGAACTTTTTAAAAAGAAATTAACACTCTCGGCCTTTTCTCAACCAATTTCTACCCGATGTTCCTAAGGATCAAACTAAGAGCAGCCCAAGAATGATCATATCGTACACTTTGATTATCAAGCAGACTAAATTACTCGCCTTTAACTCTTTACAATTTACAAATTCCCTCAGTTTTTTTCATTTTTTTCTGCTCAACAAAATCCTGACAAAACTTCAAACTAATTTTCCTGCCAAAAGTAAAAAACTGCAAGCATTCTATTTTTTTTGGTATTTTTCAGAATACAAATTTAAAACAAAGAACCTAATATATGTGCCTATTATATTTTTTCTATGTATACTTAACAGTTTTCCACCTTTGAGGACCATAAAAGATATGTGTCAGGGTGACCAACATTAGGCATCTTCTCTCACGCAAATTGAGACCTATTTTTTGAAACTCTAGTAGAAAAAATTGCAAATGAATATCACAGCTTTCAAAATAAGATTTCCATCGGCAACAGATGGGGCACAGTTGCCATAGCCAAATACCCAAAACCCATTCCCATTGGAAGTCTGGGTCTTTCCCAAAATGGCACCTCACCATCATCAACCAGCCACCAAAAATTGGAATTGTGTGACATAGCCATTATATGCAAAAAATAAGAACTCGTTATAGCTTCAGATCATAATCTGTTTTTAACTCTATAAGGTGCCCATGAGGTCTAATGGAAGCAAAATCAATTTAAGGGCTAAAGATCAGCGGTTCCAGGATTGACGATGATGTCAAGAAGGTAATGTTTCCGAATAACCTGCATAGAACAACAATCAACATGAGGAAAATTGACAGCAATTTTTGATCATTTGAAGCTCAAATAATGAATGTAACGAAAAGGAGGATTTAAATACACAATCGGTTTTTTCTTTTTTGCACAAGTGATTTGTGAAGTATCTATAGTCATCAAATGCAATATAGCATCCTACTCTTCATCAGTGGCTCATGCCATCTCTCTTCATCAAGTTGGTGTAGACTTCTCAATGTGGAAGAAATGATCAGCCTTCAAACAATGGTCTCAACAGTGGGGTATTCACTGTTGAACTGGTACATCAAACACGGGCAGGTTTTACCGTATTAATGCTCTCCAAGCCTGTTGCACATTGTGCCTACAAGAACAATAAGAAAATGTACAAGTGAACAACTTTAATAAGTGTACATAGGTATAGAGCTGATCATTTGTATTTGCAGACTATATGAAGATCAGAGGCTTTACCCAGCACAAAGACAATTCTTTATATCTTGGGTGGGCTATTGTCCCGCCCCCATAAAGAATTCATGAATTTCACCCCACTTCAATTGCATTCACAATAACCAGGTTCCTTTCTGATCCCTGCAGTTCTCATCTTTTTCCTTATGTTGACAACTTGCTTCCAGTCCTTTAAATCTGCGTAGATATTAGATAAAAGCACATATGCTGCATCATTCGTCGGTTCCAATTCTACAATCTTTTGAAATGCCAACTTCCCTAAATCTACTTGTTTATGTATTCTGCATGCACTAAGCAGCGCAACCCAAGCACCAACATGAGTTTTAATAGGCATATTGTCGATGAAACGGACTGCATCATCCATCCGACCAGCTCGCCCATACAAATCAACCATGCATCCATAATGCTCGTGCGTAGGCTTGAGACCACACACATTCATCATGGAATCGAAGTATTTTTCACCCTCCTCAACCAATCCAGCCATACTACATCCTCGAATAACAGAAACGAAAGTGACTTCATTAGGCACAACTCCCTCTTCTTCATCAGTTCAAAATACTCGAGACACATTGCCCCAGCTCCATGGACAGCTAGACCGCCCAACATGCTACTCCACGTGAAGACATTCCTCTCTTTCATCTTCCAAAACACATCAATGGCTTTACCAACTTCCCCACATTTACAGTACATATCGACCATAGCCGTCCCCAGCATCACACTCACTCTCACCTTTCTCCTCCGAACCCAAGAAGCTATCCACTCACCCCTCCCCAATGCACCAAGCCGAGCACAGGCCGAAAGCACCGACACCAGAGTGCATTCATCACCCTCCACTCCCTCACTCCACATCAAATCAAACACCTTCAACGCCTCTCCGGGCTCCCCTTGCTGCGAATAACCCGACACAATCGCATTCCAAGCAGCCAAATCCCGGCGAGGCATTCGATCGAACAGTTCCCGCGCCAGGACCATGTTGCCACCACCCGCAACCGCACTCACCACCGCCATCCTCGTCACCAAATCCGGATCCTTCACAGTCCTAAACACACTCTCGACCATACCCAGATCGCACAAACGACCATACACACAAATCAACCCGCTCTGCACATGCTGGTCGGCCTCAAACCCGCACCTCACCACGGCAGCATGGACGGCCGGTGTAGCGACGCAGGTAGCTTGGTGGGCGGTGCAGGAACGCACCAAGAAGGTGAAGGTGTAGGTATCCGGGAACAGCCCGGTGGAGCGGAGGATCCGGGCGTAGTAGAGGAAGCATAATTCCGGGCGTGGGCTGGTGGAGTAGGCTCTGATCAAGGTGTTGAGAGTCAGAAGAGTTAAGCTCCGGCAGTGGTGGAGAATTCGGTCGGAGTAGCGGGTGATCTCCGGATGGTTTGAGAGAGAAATGGCGGCGACGAACTTGCCCAGAAGCAGGGGGTCGTGGAGGAGGCCTTCCACGATTGCTTGGGCGTGGATTTGGTGAATGTGGTGGCGGGTCTGGCATGAGTTCAGCAGGGCGAGGGTTGGGTGGGTGGTGACGGTTCTCAACCAGGAGCTCATCAAATCTGCAATTGAATTGAGAAATCAACACAATAAACTGCTTATTGTGTGCGTGCGTGCGAGGCGCGCAATTCGTTTTAATTGTGTTCGCGCGCTGAATAAATAGAGATGCAATGAATGAGGAATGGATTAGGAAGGAGAGCAAATGGGAATCGTTGCCTACATTTCTGAGTTCCAAGCTAAGTAGATGAATCAAATTGGCCAACATGAACATCAAACATGCTTGATTGAAACATCAGACAATGAACACTACTACACTAGAATTTGATCCACTTTGCCTTTCTTCACACCCTATCAAAAATAACATGATGAACACTTCTCGAATTAAATTGGCTAACATGAACATCAAACATGCTTGATTGGAACATCAGATCAATGAACACATAAACTCATGCAATAAATATGATCAACACTAAATACATACACATAATAATACTCTAATCATAACAGTAATGATATAATTCATGCCACATAAATACTTTAAATCACGAGTAAACTTCTACATATACTCATATGAAAGGGTATATTGCAAATCAGAAAAAACATACAAATTGGAAAAAAAATTGCAATATCAATCCAACAATCAAATCAAAAATTGCAGGGATGGGAAGATGTTACCTTTAGGTGTGAAGTGAAAGTGGCGGCCATGGCGAGGAACGAAGAGAACGGGCTCCTCCCCACTCAGCTAGGGCCGAAGCGGTTGTGAAATGGGTAAACTATGTTTCCCGCACTCCATTTTCGCAAGTGACAAATGATTCAGTTGAGTTGACGTCCGCACGAGTGAATACATAAAGTGTCAAATCGATGTAACATAAGCGGATCGGTTACCGTTTAGTAGATAACATTATCATAATTATTTATTATTTTAATGTTTTTTACTATAATAAAATCATTAACTAAGTTTGTAAGGTTTTTGCCATTTTGTGGTCACTTAAAAGGGTTAAAATATGGCTAAGTTGGTTAAAAATTATACATTATAAAGTATATTAATCTAGTATTAGAAATTACGAAATTAGTAAATAAATAATTTAAATTAAGTAAATCCATTAAATTGATATTTTGACAATTAAATGTTTAAAGATCAATGTTGAGGTAGAAATAGAGTTTTATGATTATATAAAAATAATTCAATAATATTTGGTTAAAATAGTAAATCGGTTATAGTTGAGCTTTTTATCATTATTATTTATATTTAAAGTCACTTCGGTTAAATTAAATGAGTTTTTAACCATTTTTCTTATATGACAAACAAGGTCTTCGCAATTTTTATTTTATTTAATTCAAAAGAATTGGCACATCGGATGACTATTTACAAGCCTTGGCCCATGGCATACCAGGGCAATTTTAAAAACCTCAATTAAGTTTAAATTGGTTCTTGAAAAATGCTTGATTTGAAAACAACATGATCAAAATCAATTTGCTTTTGAGGTTTGAAAAAAACCCAATTTGGAGTTTTCACGATCATGGGCTTAGGGTCTATTTCAACCAACTCGAAAACTCGATATTTTCTATAAAAAATATGATTTTAAATGTCAATTGGAATCCAAATAAATTCAAGAGTAATAATAGACCTGATTCAAACTAAAAAATAAATAGGTTAACTTTGAGCCAAACAAACAAGATCATACAATAAAAAATAAATAAATTGATTGAATGTGGACAAGAACCATACTAAATGTGACTAATTTCTCTAAACAAGAGCAATTGTTACATTAAAAAACCAGTCACAACTCATACATTGTCTTTTTAACATTAGAAACAAAACAATTCATACAATTACAATAATAAGCAACTAAAAAAGGCAAGGACAAATAAAATCAGAGCCAAACCTTAGCATTAGCATTTTTACAAGTATAATACAACACTATTTGCTAATCTTTGAACTTTTAGCTTCTATACCAAAGAACTTTGTTAAGGTAGCACCTTTCCGTTTTTTTGCCCCATTAACCAGTCCATTCACATAAGCAATGTAGGCATCAACATCAAACTTCCTTTTGCAACCTGCATAGTTCATGTATCGTATCTTTCCGAACACAGGTCGCTCTTGCCATCCCTGCAAAAAGTAGTAATTGAAATACAAAGAAACAGATCGATTGATCAAATAAGATCATCACTCTTCGCTACACCTTATCCCAATCGATTAGCTCCCCATTGATTAATTGCAAACTAATTGATTTTGCTTCACATTCGACATAATTGATGCAGAAACACTGTATGTATAAAGTAGCAAGGTTCAGTGCTAGATGTTCTTTCTATCACAATTTTCAAAAGAGGGGATAGATAAAGCCTTAGTTCTATGATCATTTTTATCATACGACTTCTTAAATTATAAGACAGGCATAATGAGTTGCTCAGCATGCATAGAAAAAGAATTCTAACATATCAATATTTCTGAAATGAACATAGATAGTACACGGGTGATTATCATTGTCCTAATTTTGTCAAACATGTAAAGCTTATGATTTGAGTTGGCATATTCGGGTTTCTGTTTTTCCAATCAAATTATCCTCTTTTGTCATTAGAAAGGCTTTCACAACAAAGAATCCAGGGTACACTCAAGTTGGCATATTTCTGCTTTTATTTCCTGTGTTGTCAATAGAAAGGCTTTCACAGCCTAGAATCGAGAAACAAAACCGGCTGCCACCATCCATTACCACCACCACACAACTCTTTGCATATTTCTGATTCTTCTAAATTCTTTTTCCTGGGCCTAAAACCAGCTGCCTCCACCACCAACACTTGATATATTTCAGTTTTTCTTTTTTCCTATCGAGTAAAACCTTCTTTAGTTGATAGAAAGACTTTCATGGCCTCAAATCTAGACCCAAAACCAATGGCCACCAGCATGAACACCACACACCACAACCATCACCATCACCATCACCATCACCACCATGCCACCATCACCGCTGCCACCATCATCATCCACCTGATTCCAAATGATTGGGTCGAGGATACTTTCCTCCACTTCATTCATTCATCCATGATATCAATACTAAAATTTAATCATCTGCTCACAAGATATATAATATTTCATGAAAAAATTCGTATTATATTTCTCAATGTCCTCTGATCAGATCCAAGAACACATACCTGATCATGGACACCACACATTGACCACATGCATCCAACATAAGCATTCGGATCTCTACCATCAATTTCATGCTGCAAAGAAATTTGCAAAGACAAATGCAAGATGAAGAACCACAACAAATGGTAAACTAGATCAACAAGCCATGCTTGAAATTGTAAGGAAAGAAAATATGGAAAACTGATACGAACTGTGTTGATGGAAACCATACGATGAAAAACAGATCAAATACAATATCTGACTCCTGTTAAATGAGTCATATTCTGAAGTGCTCAATTGTGAAACTTAAGCATTTGACAAATTTAGATGATCACCTTGTCATTGAGAAAAATAGCCACAGAAAGGGCTTCTTCAGGTTCCATTTGTCCACTCAAGAATCTTCTTCGCCCAGTACATGCTGCAAATTATTTTTTTACAATTAATCAAAACATTATCAGGTCATCAACAAATGCAAGCATATCAACTAAAAACACAAAAAACAATATTTAAAAAAATGAAGGAAGAAAAGAAGATAATCTTGCCGCATGAAACCATGCATTTTCCCATGGTGAACCATTTCCAGCTGTGATGCATTCCAAAGCTGAAAAGAGGGATATACGTTTGCTTAGAACTCGCCAGATTAGAGACAAATATATTGCATGTACCACCCATTGAAAAATAAAAACCAGGAAACCCACTAAAACAAAAGACCTAAGATGAATATTATTAGCCACAGTTAAAGAAGTTGTTTATTACTATTAAAATTTGCAAATAGAAGACTATTATTAGGCCACACCAGTAAAAGAAACATGTAATCAGAAACAAAAAACCTATTTAATATATACGGCTGATTTATATAACAAAATAACTTTTTTCCCATGGGTCTGTTGCCTAGTACATGCACGCATGAAACTGGTACAGGTTGGTGCGAGAATTGCATCTCATGTTCCCAAAAATAAACATGATTGCAAATTGATCTATAGCGATGTCACAAGCCTCCTTTCCAGAAAGAAACTTTTGTGAGTATGAGCAAAATAGAAAATGCAACTTGACCTTCTTTTTTTCTAAAATCAAGAACAACATATCAGATTTAATACAAGAGATCTTGCTAAAAAGTTCATTACAATAATTATAATGGCCCAGTCCCAAAGACCTAGGATGGATCTTGTTAAAGATCTATTACTAGCTTATGTTGGAATCATAAACATATTTCAATCCTTGCATAATAACAATAACTGCAATGAATTGGCAACTTTCATTCTTTTCAAAAAATTATAGGCAGCCATAGCCACTTCCTTACCCTCAAATCATCTAGCCAATGATATATGTCACACGAGACTTAAAGAAGACTGAAGTCTCAGCAACTCCTAACAAGATTATTCTCAAAGGATAGTGGCCAATAATTAATTAAGAAAAGATTATTCTTGCAAAACAACAACCAATACTGCTTGATGTAGTAAGAATTAAATCCTCATTATTCAATTACAAGACTTGTTAATTTAGCAGCCCATCACAACATGCTCAAATATGTAAACTCAAGGGAGAAGTAAACTCAAGAATGGAACAAATAGATGGCTATAATATTCAAAATCTTTAAAAAGAAAACAAGCAAAGAATTTGATAAGAAACGAGGGCTCACTGGATCAGCAGATTTAGCATTTTCCAGCTCATCTCGCCTGCGACCAAAGTACAAAATAACTCAATGTGCTTCTCGAATGAAAGAATTAAATAAGACCAAAAGTCTTAAATAAAGCATCTCCACCCACGTGTAAATATGTTCCCGTTTATCTGCTGCATGATCCATTAAGGTTTTTTTGCCCAATCCCATGCACCATGAATGCTGTCATAGTGTGGCTGATAAAAGCAAAAATTGTCTGCTAATTCTCTCCTGATGATCATCTCCTCCAAGAATGCATCAACTGACTTAAAACACATTGAACAGCACATATCATTAGGAGTATTAACCAGGAAGTGGAAACAGATCACAGACATTCGTGTGTGAAAAGATATTTGAAAATAATTTTTCCCTCGCAAATTAAGCACTTAATATCATTGGCTTTGAATAGATATGGTTCAGATATAATTGCCTAATAAATTGTAAAATCTCACTGTAAAACTGTAGAGCAGGTCAGCACAAACCTAAGTGTACATTTTTCTAAGTTTCTGTGCCTCCAAAGCACAACGTTGAGCTCAAATATGTCCAAAATGTAAATAAGGGGACAACCCTGACAGTGCCTGGCGCTTCTATGGATTGTTTCTATCAACTGAATAATTCTTCAACCTCTTTGTCAAAAATCCGTTATTGCAGCCCATAAGCACCTCCATTGCAGCTTTTTCACCCGGCATACACCAATCCAGCTCTGGCACCTCAGCTCCTTTCCTTCACCAAAAGGAAATGATAGAAACAAATACATAATTCAATAGCCAATGGTGTATAATATCCACAAATTTGCGAATAGTATTTTACCAACTTTAAAACACGAGAAATAATTTCATCCCAATCTATCTCCATTGGTGGCACAGCTGTCCATTTCCTATTGGGATGCTGAAATTCGGGGTATTTGATCAGATACCGAGGAAGGACTTTGTGAATTTTTGACCGGATTGTCCTTGCACTGTACTCAAGTTTATCTGATGCTGCCCAAACTGGAGCCACATTGTGGGCATCGACTTCATGTACGGCAATGGCATCGCCAACTTTGTCACAGATGTCATCCTTCATCTTCCTAATAACTCTGAGGCGGCATGAAATCAGTAACTAGAACCGAAGCACCCAACTGGTTCAAGAAGTTGGGGATATTCACAGCTGCATTTCCCTTCAAGAAATTTTGGCCTCATTAGAAAATCATGAATAAAAACTAACAAGCACGAGTTGCAACAAAAACAACAAAAAGAAAAAAGAAAGAAATTTCTATATGAACCTGGAGCAAAAAGAAGGGAACTTGCACAGTGGCAAGTGCTTTTGGAGCTCGCGCAAGCCTCTGAGCATGAAACCAAAATGCCGGGCCTTGGCGCCAAGAAATTGGTCAAGGAGGTTGAAGACAACAGCAAAGGGGACACCCCTCTGGTTAGCCAAATTCAGGGAATGTAAGATTGCCCAGTTGTCATGTGCTCGCTGGTCCCCGAACATCCAGTAGACAACAGGACCAATGACAGAGCGTCTCCTGCTTGAGCACCCGGATTCGATCAGGATGGACCAGCTGAGCCTGCTTCACCATCTCTGCCTTCATCTTCTTGCCTTGTTTCGGTAAAGAGGCCATGCACGGTTGGTCTCTCAACAGGCTATGAGACCCAGAACTGGAGAGGAGCAGGGAGCATGGTCTTTGCCGGAGGGAAAGAGAGAGGTCTGCAATGAATGAGGAATGGATTAGGGAAGGAGAGCAAATGGGAATCGTTGCCTACACTTCTGAGTTCCAAGCTAAGTAGATGAATCAAATTGGCCAACATGAACATCAAACATGCTTGATTGAAACATCAGACAATGAACACTACTACACTAGAATTTGATCCACTTTGCCTTTCTTCGCACCCTATCAAAAATAACATGATGAACACTTCTCGAATTAAATTGGCCAACATGAACATCAAACATGCTTGATTGGAACATCAGACAATGAACACTGAACTTCAATTTGACCAACCTTGCCTATATTTTAATTAGCACTTTATAACAAAAACAACAAAAAGAAAAAAGAAGGATATTTCTATATGAACCTGGAGCAAAGAAGCAGGGAACTTGCACAGTGGCAAGTGCTTTTTGGAGCTCACGCAAGCCTCTGAGCATGAAACCGAAATGCCGGGCCTTGGCGCCAAGAAATTGGTCAAGGAGGTTGAAGACAACAGCAAAGGGGACACCCCTCTGGTTAGCCAAATTCAGGGAATCTAAGATTGCCCAGTTGTCATGTGCTTGCTGGTCCCGGAACATCCTGTAGACAACAGGACCAATGACAGAAGCGTCTCCTGCTAGCACCGGATTCGAATAGGATGGACCAGCTGAGCCTGCTTCACCATCTCTGCTTTCGTCTTCTTGCCTTGTTTGGGTAAAGAGGCCATGGACGGTTGGTCTCTCAACAGGCTACGAGACCCAGAACTGGAGAGGAGCAGGGAGCATTGTCTTTGCCGGAGGGAAAGAGAGAGGTCTGCAATGAATGAGGAATGGATTAGGGAAGGAGAGCAAATGGGAATCGTTGCCTACATTTCTGAGTTCCAAGCTAAGTAGATGAACGTCAAGCATGCTTGATTGGAACATCAGACAATGAACACTAAACTACAATTTGACCAACCTTGCCTACACCTTATAAAAAATAAGGCATAATAAGATACAAATATGAAAGGGTAATTGCAAATCAGAAAAAATAACAAATTGGAAAACAACAATTGCAATATCAATCCAACAATCAAACAACATATACATGTTGTTGGGAGGGAAGATGTTACCTTTTAGGGGTGAAGGAAGTGGCGGCCATGGCGAGGAGCGAAGAGATGGGCTCCTCCCCACTCGCTAGAGCCGAAGCGGTTGTAAAGGGAAAACTTGTAGAGCGAAGAGATGGGCTTTTCTTCTACTTTCCGTTGGGCAGTTTTCTTTTTTCTTTTTTTCCCCTTTTTTCTATTTGATATAAAAAATGTAATTTGTTTAAAATAAAATAAAATTATAATTTTTTTAACAAATGGATAGGCAAATGCGAAATTTTCAAATATATATTATTAGGTTAGTAATTTATTTCAAGGAATCTTAATACCGGCTCGCTGACATGAAAATATCAGCATGTTTAAATCTAGTCACTAATTCAAATCACATGGTTGTAAAATTTTTTATATAAACAAAATTACACTCATTATCTAAGTATCCTTATAATCTAAAGGTTAATATTAAGGAGGGTCAGTGAAATCGTGAATCAAATTTACATTATTAAATTAGATTATTAGCATGAATAGTATTTCATGAATGATATTAAAAGTCAGGGATGCGGTTAAATTTGTTACTTGAGTTTAATTTATTAATCTAGTGTAATTCTTTCATATTTTTTAATTTTTAGGCCCATAAGCCCGTGAATTAAATTTACATGTGTAGAAAGTGTCAATTTTAATTAATGGGCTTGTAATAGTTTTTAGGCTCAATTGTGAATCTTATAAAAATTATGTGATGTGAATGATATTCGCACTTAAAAACTAATTTCACTAGCCCATTAATAAAGATTGACATCCTAAATTTATAAGTGCAAATGAGAATTTCAGTTCCATTAATCCCCTCTAAAGTTAGTATATATATGAATATTAACGGTCGTGGATACTCATTGTTCTCTAAATGTATTGTGTTCTTTTTAAGTTAAACAATCCACATTTAGTTAGTTTTGAGGTGAAGCAAACTTTCAAATTAAATAACAAATCGAATAAAGTGGTTCTGAACTTTAATAACCCAATCAAATTTTTGTGTGATTGTTGAATGTCATTTTTCTACTAGTGGAATAAATTAAAAAATTAACAATGTAGACACAAAAGTTTGGTTAGTTCAATTCACTTTTAAATAGTTTCCAACCAAACATTTTAACGAATATGAAGCCTTATTTGATTTGCATAACTAACTAGATCAAACTTTTTCAAAACCTAACTAAGATGCTTAGATCGATTTTCATAACTCGATCTTTTGGCTCTTATGAAAATTACAGCTAACCTTATGGAAAATTCAAATTATTTCAAGACCCAAACCCAAATATATGTACATGGATATTAAACCTGAATTTGTTAAGGAGCTATTCGACAAATTCAAAACAACAAATCCTGAGCGAGAGCAATCCTACTGAAATGGGCCGGGTATTGGATTTTTCAGACCCTTGGTTCCATTCAGATATGCTTCAAACCAATCCGACTAACAAAACAGTTAGGTTTGTGAAGAAAAGATCTAAATCCCCACATTCCACTTTAGATTTTTTATTTGAAATCGAGTTATTTTAACCCGCATTTTGATATTAAAATTTATTTTTAATATTTAATAAAATATTTTTTTATAATTTTAAAATCTGGTCCAGTTGAGCCATATATATACTCATATTGGCTATAAATCCAATATGATAACCGGTACACTATATAAACTTCCCGATTTGGATGAACAACTTGATCATACCATGGGTTCGATCATCGCAATAATGTGGCAAATATATGAAATGTTTGCAATTTTGAAAAACTCGAAGCCGAACACAATAGACAAGACGCATAAGAAATTAAAGAAATAAAAATGAGGACTGGATAACTTTTAGAATAGCTTTTTGACAGGCTGCTGAATAAACAAATTACAATAATGGATCATTATACGTTCATAAAATGTATTAATTAATTTTAAAAAATGGAGCTCAACTTTGTCCTCTGAATATTCACCCTTTACATGCATGTATTGATCATAAAGCTTTACGTTAATCTTCCCATTGAACAAAATCTTCAAATACTTCAAGAAGATAACTCAGCTGCGAAAATTGCTTATTCAACAAATACATTTTTAAAAATCTGCATTAGAATCTTCATAAATATCCCATTAGCATACTTTTATGCACCGACGAATTATTTAGTTCACATAATCAGCATTAATTCATTTAGTTCATACATATTGATTTGCATAACTCGATCTTTTGGCTCTTATGAAAGTTCATATTCCTACATCTAACCTTATGGAAAATTTAAATTATTTAGAGACCCAAATATATGTATATGGATATCAAACATGAATTTGTTAAGGAGCTATTCAACAAATTCAAAACAACAAATCCTGAGAGAGAGCAATCCTATTGAAATGGATCGGGTATTGGATTTTTCAGACCCTTGGTTCCATTCAGATATGCTTCAACCCAGTCCAACTAACAAACCAGTTCGATTTATAAAGAAAAGATCTAAATGCCCGCATTCCACTTTCGAATTTTTATTTGAAATCCGGTTATTTTGACCCATATTTAATATAATATTGATAACAAAATTTATTTTTAATATTTAATAAAATATTTTATTTATAAATTTAGAATCAAGTCGAATTCTCGAGCCAGTTGAGCAAAATATATACTCACATTGGCTATAAATCCAATATAGTAACCGGTACTGTATTTATATTTATTAATTGGGATGAACAACTTGATCATGAGATGAGTTCGGCCATTGCAACAATGTGGCTGCCAATTTCAAAAAGTTGAAGCCGAACACAATAAACAAGACGCATTAGAAAATAAAGAAATAAAAATGAGGACCGGATAACTTTTAGAATAGCTTTTTGACAAGCTGCTGAATAAACAAATTACAATAATGGATCATTACAAGTTCATAAAATGTATTAATTAATTTTTAAAAATGGGGCTCAACTTTGACCTTTGAATATTCACCCTTTACATGCATGTATTGATCATAAACCTTTACGTTAATCTTCCCATTAAACAAAATCTTCAAATACTTCAACAAGATATCTCAGCTGAAAAAATCAATTATTCAACAAATACAGTTTTGAAAACCTGCATTAGAATCATGATAAATATCCCATTAGCATGCTTTTATGCACCAACGAATTATTTAGTTGACATAATCAGCATTAATTCATTTAGTTCTTACATATTGATTTAGTTATATAGAAGTACTGATGTGATAATTAAAACGTAACTGCATGTATCGTATCAAGTAATAAAAATGATGAGAAAGTATTATTCCCAAGATGAATTATCACTAAATTCTTAAATTATTAATATTAAATCAATTAATTCCACACAAGCAAGGAGGCTTCTAAAAATCAATTAATTTCTGAAAATAAAATTCAAACTAAGTTATTATGCAATATCAAGTCAAATATTAAATTCAAGACTGCAAACAACATCACTTAGTTGTTCTTATTGATTAAATTTGTTATTCTCGCCTATAGATTATTAATATGGATTATTAACTAAGGAAATTAAATATTGATGAATATCTGTCGAATAATTGCAAAATTATCATTTGTATCCAATTTCTATATGTTTATGAAATTGAAAATACAAAATGATATATTAAACACATCCCTTCAAATATATTTTTATTTCACATGTAAAACTCTCAAAAAGTAAACAAAGACTATTCTACTTAATGACAAATTTAATTCTTCTATCTATAGATAAGATTAAATCCCAAGATTTAAAAATAAGTGATCCGGCTATTAAAAGCATTAAGAGCAAAATAGAATAAGTAATCCACATTAACGATCATAGTTTTGAGCCGGGTCGGGTTTGGTTTGGGTTTTGTAGGGTCTGAACCCAACTCGATATTAGAGACCCTAACCTAGACATGAATTTATAAATAATAATTTTATATTGATTTAGACCTGAACCCGATTTAAAAAATTGACCAGAATTGAACTCGAACTGATAATAAACATATTGCATATATTTACTTAAAAATGAACCTAAATTTAAATATTTTATGATAATTTTTCTTACTTATAATAAAATATATTGTATTCTAGACAATATTTAATATATATACTAAAATATATATTAAAGAATCCAGATATTAAAACAAAAATTAAATAATTATTTGGGTCTATTTAAACCCGAACCTGGACCCGATTATGAATCACGTACTATCTGAACCTCAAGGCCCGAACCCAAATAACTGGACCCAAATCCGATATTTTCGGGTAAGTCGGGTCAGGTACCCCGTTTAGCCGGATCTGACGACAACCCTACTATTGAGGATGGGCACAAAATTATTATCCAGGTGAAAATGCAAGGATCGATCTTGTCTTCGAGCAAAGGCACTAAATTTTCATGCAATCTCCAAAACTGTGCTACGGCTTAAAAATTTTTGGACAAAGGCTCAAAACACAAACTCTTTACTACCAAAACGAATCATTTTAGTCCATCCAACCTAGGTAAGCTCGAGACACTAATTTAACATATCAAATAAAAATGATTTAGTTCAATACCCTGAAAATGCAATGATTTCATGGTTTATTAAAAACTAAAAAACTACTCCTAACTAAACTAAAAATCAATGATAATCAACTCAAAATTGGCTAAAAAATTATTTATTTTAAACAAATAATAACTCTTTATAGAGTTATCAAGTGTCCTCATTATTAGAGATATTAGAGATAAGAATGTGTAGAGATTGAAACTAATGTAACTTTTCTGTTTTTCGAGTGTTACTGTAGTAACGTCTATTTCCCTGTTTTCTCTGTTTTGCTTGTTGCACAAGCTTTCTAGAATGTTCCTAATTGTGTACATATAAAGGCTTAATGCCAATATTGAAAGTATCTTTTACACAATTCTTAACATGGTATCAGAGCATAGTAAGGGTTTTGCGACAGCAATTTGATCAATTGCTGTTCCCAAATGCTTCTGTGTTTTTGCTACGTCGGCATCATCATCGCAGTGGAAATCAATTGTTTTTGCTTCCGCTGGTGATCCTTTGGTGTGGAAGATCAGAGTTACACAAGAAAGGAAGTTTTGAGAGGGTTTGGCGTTCTTACTCTCCTAATCTGATTGAACTCTTATTGTTCTGTGTGACAAATCTTTACTGTTTGTGTTGATTCAAGTTCACAGTTCCTAATTCGTCAGATTGCTTTATTTGAGCTGTTTGCATTAATTTGGCTACACAAGGTAGTAATGGCAAATGATCGAGTTGATACTTTCACTCATGATAATCAGAGAGGAAGTACTTCTGATCAAAACACTTCATCAATGTTACCTGATTTGTCGAGGTTTCCTGTTGATCCATTGTTGCAGCTTCAATGGCAAACAATGTTTGGAAATTCAGGTCAATCATCAACATCAAATGCTGTGTTTTTAAACAATGCACTTCGTTATCCATATCCAATTCATGTTCATGCTCCTTCGTTTGTAACAATTCGGTTGAATTCAAAGAACTTTTTGCTATGGGAATCTCAGATTCTGAACTTGATCGAATCACAGAATTGTATTGGTTTTATTGATGGATCTATAACTTCTCCTTTACATATTGGCGCTTCTGATTCCATTGCTGTTAATGGAGAGTTTATGGCATGGAAAAGAACTGATAAATTGATAAAGGGATGGATAATTGGATCGTTGAGTGAGGAAATTCTGCGTCAAGTTGTTGGACTGGATACAGCTGCAGATGAGTGGAAATCATTAAAGGATTATTTCAACAAAAAGACTATGGATAGGGAGTTAACATTACATCATCAACTTGAAACATTACGAAGAGATAATTGTGAATCTCTCGATGACTACCTTCTGAAATTCAAAGCAATTTGTGATGAACTAGCTGCAATCGACAAACCACTAATGGATGATAGGAAATCTTTTTGGTTGCTAAATGGCTTAGGAGCAAACTACCAAATGTTCACTACTATGATGTTGAGGCCACCATTACCTAACTATATTGAATTGTTGTCAATGTTGCATAGCTATGAATCCAGGATTTTACTCCAAGATTCAAATTTGGTGACACAACAAGTTGCATTTGCTGCAAACAAGTATAAAAAGGCAAAAGCAAGTGGTCAGAAGTTCACTTCAGAGAATCGAGGCTTTGAACCTGCTGCTATGACAAATTCCTTGGCCTCAGAACTAGCAAGCAAGCTTACTATTAATACTGATGCAAGCAAATCTCCTTTTCAGCCTGTCAAGTCTGATGAAGAACTTAAAGAAGCATTACGCAAATTTAGAACTGTCTGCCGGATTTGTAGAAAACCAGGACACACTGCATTCAAGTGTTTTAAACGAAACACTATATTCAAGGAGAAGAAGTCATCTGATGAGACTAAGCATGCTCAACATGCTCTGAGTGCTTTTCAGGCTCAGAATGTTGATGTCAATCAATGGTTGCCGGATTCAGGTGCGTCCTCTCACATGACTGGAAATCTCTCCTTATTTGATGATTATGTGTCCTATGATAAATCAGATGTTGTGTTCATTGGTGATGGGAAACAATTAGATATTGAACACATTGGTTCTGTTAATATATATACTGTTTCTGGACCCGTAAGACTAACTAATGTGTTGCATGTACCTGCTTTACAACAAAATTTGCTGTCCATTAGTCAGTTCACCTCTGATCACAATTGTGTTTTTCATTTTAACTCTGAGGGATTCCATGCAACTGACAGAGGGTCTGGAAGAGTAATTCTATCTGGCACTCGAACAAGCAGCATCTACAACATCATGTCTGAACAACACATTGGTCTTTATTCAAATCGGCAAAGGAAGACATCAGATTTATTTTGGCATTGTAGACTTGGGCATTGCTCTTTTGAGACACTCAAAGTTTTGAAGAATCAAGGACGAATACAAACATCATCTGAGAAGCTTGATTCTGCTGTTTGTAGTAGCTGTCAACTAGCAAAATCTACCAAATTACCTTTCTTAGATAGTGATGCTAGATCTGATGTGCCTTTCAATAAAATTCATTGTGATCTATGGGGACCAGCTCCTCTGTTGTCAACTGAAAAATTCAGATACTTTGTCATTTTTGTTGATGATTGTACTAAGTATATATGGTTCTATCCATTATATAATAAATCTGGTTTCTTTACTATCTTCAAACTGTTTGAGAAACTGGTTGAAAGGTAGTTTTCTGCCAAAATAAAGTGTCTTCAGACTGATGGAGGGGAGAATTTGTAAGTCATGCTCTTCAAACATACTTGGCTGAGAGAGGAATTTTGCATCAAGTAACCTGTCCTCA
>JAURVB010001501.1:0-25227 GCA_033002965.1 Piper betle | reverse complement strand
CCATCATCCTAGGGCTCCTCCAGGTACTTCAGTTGCTCGTACTCTCAACTGAAGGTCTACCAAACGCTAACGCTTCATAACTGTTCTGCCAAGCCCTAGGTTTTTGGTTACCGAACCACTAACCAAAAGGTTAGTTGAATGTTGAACTCCACTATTCCTTGGGCTACACCTCATGTGTTTGGTTGCCAAAGTTCTTATTATAGTGTAACCAAAGTCTTCACTACTTCTGCACTTCATTTATTTCTTCAACCTTCACAGCTTTATATGGTTGCTTGGTCTTTAACTCTTGAACTTAGAGAGTTTTAAGATGTCATACCAAACCAACCTTCAACACATCAGGCTGACTATTACCTCCATTATTTAAGAAATGGACAAAGCTATGGAAGAATTATTGCAAACCACATCTCCCCCATAATATTGTTCTAATCATTGGCCATTTACCTTAAAGTGTACACCTTTCTTTTCATCAACAATTTCAACGACTCCATGGGAAAATACCTTTGTGATTGTGTAGGGACACAACCACCTTTACTTCAATTTTCATGGAAACAATTTGAAGCATGAGTTAAGTAACAATATTTAATGCCCTCGCTCAAAATTTGTGTCAACAATGCTATAGCCCTAAGTGCAACTTGATGGGCCTAATTCATCCTTTCAAAACCTTAATCAATTAAATTGAAACTCATTATACACGTCCCTCCTATTAAACCGGATCTTAATCTAGAAGGTATAGGATATGAGACTAAGTGTGGTTATTACAATCCACCCACCTTAAAAAATTAGTCCTCAAAATTATTAACATAGCCCGTTGCTAGCTCTAGCTCATGTCCATCTTGGCCCAAGGCTAGCAACCTAGCCCACATCCCTAATACAACCCAACATCGGTTTCAAATTGACTCTAATACCAATTATTACAACTCAACCCAAAGCGTAACCTGATGGGACTACATCATTCCTTAAAAAAGCTTGGTTAACTATGTTGAAGATCAGTATGTACATACACACTAAAAAACTAGATCTAACTCTAGGGGATAATGGATGTGGGACTAAGTTGGGATTATCAATCTCACCCACCTTAGTAAATTTTATCCTTAAAATTCTTATACTTGATCCATTGGTAGCTCTATCCCACGTCCTTCTTGACCCATAGCCAATACAAATTGTATTGACCCAACCTAAAGTCCAAATTGATGGGCCTAAGTCATCCCTTCAAAAGTTTAATTAACCAAGTTGAAGATCATTATGCACATCTCCACTAATCAACTAGATTTACTCGAAGAGATATTGGACGTGTGACTAAGTTGGGGCTATGACAAATGTGCTGGTCATGCCATTTTTTTGTATACTCCTCTTTTCAATGTCGTCATAAACTGCTTCCAAAGATTTTATTGGGCGTTTACAACAATATTCTGTAGCTGAATTTATCATAATAACATAAAAACAGTCATCTATAAGGTTTGAATACATCATTGCTTTGATGACACTAAATGCTACTCTCTCATCATTTGCTCTCATTATAAGCTCTCCAGTTGTAACATCAATCAATGTTCATCCTATGACAAGGAAATGTCTTCTTATAACGATGGGAACATCCTTATGTTCTTCCATATCTAAAGCAACAAAGTCGGTTGAAAAAATAAACTTATTTATTTTCTCCAACACATTTTCTATTACTCCTCTAGGATAAATATAGAATCTATCTGCCAATTGCAATTTTCCTATAGTAGGTTTATCCCCCACATTTAGCTTCTTATACATGGACAAGGGCATTAAATTGATAGTGTCACCTAAATCACACAATGCCCTACTTGAAAAGCCTGGAATATGACATGTGGAATTGTGAATTGGGCTTGGTTCTTTTAGCTATGTAGGAGCTTTTTGGAGAACATCACAACATTTTTCATTTACTGCAATTGTCTCAAATTCTTGTAACCTCTTTTTCTTTGCCAAAATCTACTTCATGAACTTTGCATGAGGGGCCATTTGCTCTAAGGCTTCTATAATAGGAAGTTTAATAGTTAGTTTTTTAAATATTTCCAAAAATTACTTAAATATCTTATCTGGAGTTGGATTATGCAATTTTTGAGCATATGGGATTCTTTGAACATATGGTTTTGGTGGCAATGGCTTGCGATTCTCTTGCTCCTCTTGAAAGTCAACTTCTACCCACTCATCCTTGTTTTCCTTGTAGCATTGTCTTCCTCTTTATCTACATCTTTGGTCTGGCTGAGTGTTTTGTGTAATGGCTTGAGTGTTCTTGGTACTTAGGTGTCACTTGGAAGTCCCCCAAGGTGTTGTAATATCCCATATCCCCCTGGTGTCACTTGTGTAATGGCCTTGCACACCAAAATATCATATTATAATAAAAGATTGCTACATCTTAACTCGATTCCATAGAAGGCAAAACCCACAAACACGCCCTAGGATCCACACCCGCTTGGCATCTTGGATGGAAGACAACCAAACCCCGGTAATGCAATAAATTAAAATATGGAAATAAGGACTAGGTAAATAAAGCATAACTTTTAAAATATTAGTAGTCAACATAAAATGCTTTCCCAATATGGCATCCTTACAATTTTCAATATATGTAAGTTTGTAATAAAAATAAGATAAGACACTGTTAAGTATTTAAAGTATATAATATTTAGCTATGTTTTTAATGTGAATTTTGTACATCCCAAGTATAAATATTGTTAATTAGGTGTTAGTTTACTTTATTTTTTAGTTAATTAGTATTTTAAATTAGATATGTTTATTTTTAGAGTTTTAATGCTGAAAAAGATGAAACCAATTAAGCTTCTGAATTGAAAGGTCATGGTACTTGGCCCCACCCAATGGTTACTACAAGGAGTTCACAAAGCTCAAATGAGGGCAAATGTTGATGGTTTTGGGGTGCCTTAATTATGGCTTGGTTGAGCAAGTCGAGGAGTTGCAAACTTGATTGGATTCATATATCTAATGGCCATCTCATCTTTTATATAAATGGGTGGTCATTTATTATTTGGGATATCTCAACTCTTTGCTTAGAAGTAGTTCTAGTTGTTGTAATTCTTTTCCTGTGATAATAGAAAGTAGTTTCTTTGTAATATTTTTTATTTTTATTATGGAGTAATCCTTTATTTCGTTTTAGAGAAGAATAGAACTTAACATGATTTAATTGAATTCATTTAAACCTCTTACCTTTTTATTCAATTAGATTGCTTGAATTATCATGTTCTTAATGCTATGAGTAGACAGATCACCTATTACTTAGATCATGAGGTTTAATTAGATTTCGGGAGAAATCACTTAGATTAGTGATTGATAATTCATCGTACCATGAGTCTTTGGACTTGTTTGTTGTTGTGGTCGGGAGATACACAACACCATATGCAATTGTAACACAAATCTTAATGCGTTATTTTGTTAATTAATCAATTATCACCGAGAGGTAGAAATTGAGGCGAAATAATTAATGCATGAAGGAGCGGAAGTCACAATGTCATATAATTCTCCTAGATCGGCAATTCGAGAGAATAAAAGGTAAAAATAAGATGTGATGAATATTAAATTCATGTTAAGGGAAATTCGACTCTAGAATGAGTTTTATCATTAGAATTTTTTCTTTAATCTAAAGTTATTATTTAGATTTAGTTAAGTCAATTTTGTTTGTTTTGTTCTTAATTTCATTTTCTTTAATTAATTTAAGGAAATTCATTTCTCTATGGGACGATACTCAAATTCATCATTATATTACTTGTTTCGACCGTGTGTACTTGCATGTTATTGAGATAATCAAACATGTTTTTGGTGCCGTTGCGAGGAAATCGAATTTTCTTAGTTAATTTAGGATTAGAATTTTGAGTCTTTTTCTTTTCTTTTTAGATTTTAGTGTCTACTTTTTTTTAAAAAAATACAATATCATTGTGTTCTTCCTTGTTATCATTTGTTTATGCATCGGTTAGTGTGGTCACCCTTGTTTTCTTGTGATCCAGAGATTGAAAGGACTTTGAGAAACTTGCATGCTGCTTGTAACGACCCGGCCCAAAGTGCAACATAATGGGCTAAGTCATTTCTTTAAAATAGGTACCCCGAAAGTTAAAGATCTATAGTCCATTTCCACTTATAAACAGGATCTTCTCCCAGTAGGTATTAGATGTGGGATTAAGTTGAGGGATCTTACAATCCACCCACCTTAGGAAATTTGGTCCCTGAAATTCCTATACTTGGCCCGTTGCTAGCCCCAGCCCATGACCTTTCTGGCCCGTGACCGGCAGCCTAGCCAACGTCTCTAGTCCAGCCCACCATTTAACACGGAACCAGGTTTGTTCTGATACCACCTGTAACGACCAGGCCCAAAGTGCTACATAATGGGCTAAGTCATTTCTTTAAAATAAGTACCCCGAAAGTTAAAGATCTATAGTTCATTCCCACTTATAAACAGGATCTTCTCCCAGTAGGTATTAGATGTGGGATTAAGTTGAGGGATCTTACACTGCTGGAAGAAAAGCACAAGAAGAAGAAGCCATGGACCCACAACAACAGCAAATGCCTTCACTTCTACCGATTATAGCAGTAGCCAATGATGACAATAGGGCAATCCAAGGCTAGGTTGTACCTCTTACAAGAGGGTTACAACCTAATATTATTGCACCATCGGTGGATGCGACCCACTTCAATCTTAAACCAGTTTTATTTAATATGTTACAAACTATAGGATAATTTAGTAAATCGCCTACTAAAAATCCTAATAGACATATCATCAATTTCCTATCGGTTTGTGATATGCATAAGCAACTTGGTGTCTCTGACGTCGCTCTTAGTCTTCGCTTATTTCCATTCTCATTAATTAGAATTGTGAAAGAGTGGTTGTAATCATTAGATGCAATTACCACTTGGGATGAATTGTCAGAAAAAATTTTGTTAAAATATTTTCCCCTATCTAAAACTGCTAGATTATGTATCAAAATTTTATCTTTTTTGTAGTTTGATGGTGAGTCTCTTTTGAGGCATGGGAAACTTTTAAAGAATTGTTGAAAAAGTGTCCCAACCATGGTATAGAAAGATGGATGCAACTCCAAACTTTCTATAACGAGTTATTGGGGCAAACAAAGAACATAGTTGATGCAGCGGCCAATGGATCATTTCTTAGGAAGAACCCACATGAAGCTTTTCAATTGCTAGAATTGATGGTTCCTAGCAACCACCATGCAACACAAGAAAGGCACCCAAGGAGGATTACCAGAGTTTTAGAATTAGATGCACTTACTGTTTTATCTGCTTAGGGTAGTGCTTTAGCAAATCAAATTTAAAATCTTAATATGTAGGGACAGGTTAAGTCTATGGAGCCAAGGTGTGAATGGTGTGGACAAGGACATTCTACAGGTCAATGTGCAATAGATCAAGTTAACAACATAGGCAACTTTAATAGGAACAACAATCCCTATTCCAAAACTTACAATTTGGGCTGGTGCAATAACACCAACTTTTCATGGAATAATTCTCCACAATTAGCAGTTGTCCTCGATAATCCACTACCACCATCACAACATTCTCGACCTCCTTCACTTCTTTTCAGCCTCAACAACCGGATTTGATCTAAATGTTCAATTTTATGCAACAAACTATGCAACAATTCATGCAAAATCAGCAACAACAACAACAGTTTATACAACAAATTGTGTTGCAATTAAACAAAAAACCAAGTGAGAGACCCAAGGGTGATCTTCCCAGCCAACTAGAACAACCAAGGAAAGATGGTCAAGAGCATTGCAAAGCAGTAACAACCCAGAGTTGTATTACTTTACAAGAACCAGTTCTGCCAGATGAAGTTAAGGAAAAAGATGAAAAGCCAAACAACGAACATGAACCTAGTACATTAGTTAGTGTACTTGAAAGCAAAGGGAAAGAGAAAGATGAGGTATATACAGAGTAGGTTGAAAAAAAAGTACCATTTCTTTCTAAACTGAGGAAACAAAGAGATGAAAAATACTTCAAAAAATTTCTTGATTTATTTAAGAAATTACAAATTAACATACATTTCGCTAAAGCACTTGAACGCATGCCTAGTTATGTAAAATACTTGAAGGATATTCTAGCAAAGAAAAGGAGAGTAGATGATAATGAAGCTGTGGCCATGACAGAGGAATGTAGTGTTGTCATCTAAAGAAAACTACCTCCAATGCTGAAAGACCTGGGAAAATTTGTGATTCCATGTTCAATTGGAGGAAATATTCATTGTAATGCTTTATGTGATTTAGGTTCTAGCATTTATCTTATGCCTTTTTTGTTTTCAAAAGGTTAGGGATCTAGGACATTGCTCCTACCAACATCACACTCCAATTGGCTGATCTGTCATTGGTATATCCTAAAGGAGTCATTGAAGATGTTTTAATAAAGGTTGACAAGTTTATCTTTCCTGCATATTTTGTGGTGCTTGAAATGGAAGGAAGGAATGAAAATATACCACTCATCATCGGGAGAGGTTTCTTGGCAATTGGGAGAACACTGATTGATGTAGCCACTGGAAAACTTACACTTAGGGTAAACAATGAATATGTCACATATAACATCTTTAAATCCATGAATTGCCTAGATGCAACATATGATTGTTCTAGAATTGAACTATTTGATAAAATAATGTACAAAGGGGATCAGTTGAGTGATACATTACACAAGGCCACAAAGTCTCTTTGTGAAGAAGATATTGGTGTGGAAGAGATGGTTAAAGTATTAGATTCACAACCAATCTTGCCTAGGAGATTCAGAGTTGTGGAACCCTTAGATCTACCATTCCACAGATTGCTGCCAACAGTTGAAGTACCAACTATTTTGGAGCTAAAGCAACTTCCAAAACATCTCAAGTATACTTTCTTAGGACCTAATGACACTCTTCATGTTATTATTTCGTTAGAGCTAACTATGTTGTAGGAAGAGAAGCTGATTAGAATACTAAAGGATCACAAGTCAGCTATTGTTTGAACTATAGCAGACATAAAAGGCATCGATCCATCCTTTTGTATGCATAGGATCAATTTAGTGGATGGAGGCAATCCAACTGTAGAGCACCAATGACAACTCAACCCCAACTTGAAAGAAGTGGTCAAGAAAGAAATTATTAAGTGGTTGGATGCCGGAGTGATATATCCCATTGCTAATAGTACTTGGGTAAGTTTAGTACCATGTGTACCAAAGAAGGAGGTATACCTGTGGTAAAGAACGAGAGATATGAACTGATTTTTACAAGAACCATTACGGTGTGGCATGTGTGTGTAGACTATAGGAAGCTCAACAAGACTATAAAAAAAGATCACTTTCCTCTCCCTTTTATTGATCAAATGCTTGATAGATTAGCTGGGAATGCTTACTTTTGTTTCCTTGATGGATATTCAGGTTATAATCAGATTACCATTGCACCCGAGGGTCAAGAGAAGACGACATTCACTTGTCCTTATGGCACTTTTGCTTTTCGGTGAATGCCCTTTGACTTGTGTAACGCTCCCGGTACATTCTAGAGATGCATGATGGCCATCTTTACTGATATGATTGAACATGGCTTAGAAGTATTTATGGATGACTTTACTATTTTTGGAGAGATTTTTGATGACTACTTATCTATTTTATCTTGTGTTCTTAAACGTTGTCAAGACACTAATCTTGTCCTTAATTGGGAAAAATGTAATTTTATGGTACAAGAAGGAATAGTTTTGGGACATAAAGTTTCATGCCAAGGACTTGTAGACAAGGCAAAAATTATACCTATAGAGAAGGTCCCACCTCCTACATCGGTGAAAGAAATTAGAAGTTTTCTAGGACATGCGGAATTTTGCGGACGGTTTGTAAAGGATTTTTCTCAGAACTCAAAACCTTTATGTGCTTTACTGAAAAAGATGCAAATTTTTATTTTGATGATGCATGTTTGAAAGCTTTTGAGACTTTGAAACAAAATTTGATTTCAACTCCCATTGTGATTGCACTAGATTGGTCACGACCGTTTGAATTAATGTGTGATGTCAGTGACCATGCAATAGGTGTTGTATTAGGCCGAAGGAAGGGCACATTTTTTATGTTATCTACTACATTAGTAAGACATTGAATGATACACAACACAATTGTAGTACAACTAAAAAGAATTGTTAGCAGTAGTGCATGCTATTGATAAGTTTAGATCATAGTTGCTAAGTTCAATGGTTATTGTATATACTGATCATGCTGCTCTAAAATATCTTTTGTCTAAGAAGGATTCCAAACCTAGGCTAATCCGTTGGGTTCTTTAATTGCAGGAATTTGATGTCGAGATTAAGGATAGGAAAGGAAGCAAGAATGTTGTAGCGGACAATCTTTCTCGGTTGAGCAAAACACACAACGTTAAGGATGATCCACCCATGAATGAGGTTTTCCTTGATGAAAATATATTGGCCATTGAAAGTGGTGTTGTCCCATGGTTTGCTGATTTAGCAAATTACTTGGTGAGTGGGAAGATGTCAGCGGACTTGAACTTTCAACAAAAGAAACGATTTCTTCATGAGGCTAAGTCATATTTTTGGGATGACCCTCTTCTCTTCAAGCAATGTGCTGATGGAATGATAAGAAGATGTGTACCAAAAGATGAAATGGAGTCCATACTTCAACATTGTCACTCAACAGATTATGGTGGGCACTTTGGAAGTACTAGGACAGTGATAAAAGTTCTCATATCAGGATTTTTGGCCTACACTATTTAAAGATTAAAGACATTTTGTTGAGAGATGTGATCGCATTCAAAGGGCTGGAAATCTGTCAAGGAAAAATGAAATGCCTCTCAACTCTATTCTTGAAGTAGAATTATTTGATGTATGGGGTATAGATTTTATGGGTCCTTTTCCTCAATCAAACTCTAATACTTATATTCTTTTAGTTGTCGATTATGTTTCTAAATGGGTTGAAGCAGTAGCTTTACCTTCAAATGATGCCAAGGTGGTGGTCAAGTTTTTAAAGAAGAATATCTTTACCAGATGTGGTACACCTTGGGCAATCATTAGTGATGGAGGGTCTCACTTATGCAGTAGGCAATTTGAAGCTTTATTCACTTAATATGGAGTGAAACATATGGTTGCCACCGCTTACCATCCACAAACTATCGGCCAAGCTAAAGTATCCAATCGAGAGATTTTTAAAATTCGAGAAAAGGTAGTAAAAGGTAATAGAAAGGATTGGTCTATTTTGTTAGATGATGCTCTATGGGCTTATAGAACAGCTTTCAAGACACCAATTGGCATGTTCCCTTATCAATTAGTGTTTGGAAAGGCATGCCATCTTCCCCAAGAATTAGAGCACAAAGCTTTTTGGGCCATTAAGGAATTGAATTTTGACTTGGAAGCAAGTGGAAAAATGAGACTACAACAAGTTATTGAATTAGAAGAAATTAGGAGAGCTTCTTATGAAAATGCCTAGATCTATAAAGAAAAATCCAAAGCATGGCATGATCAAAGAATTGCTTCTAAACCATTTTCTCCTAGACAAAAGGTATTGTTATATGACTCAAGGTTGAAAATTTTTAGAGAAAAATTGAAATCAAGATGGTCTGGTCTCTTACATAGTGTAAACAGTTTTTCCACACGGTGCAATTGAAATTAAGACTGAACAAGGGGATTGATCATTTAAAGTCAATGCATATAGACTGAAACACTACTATGAAGGGGAGAAACTTTTGAAGTCCTCCACCACATTAAATAAAGAATGAGGAACATGCGTCTGGCTGTAGATGTTAAACCAAGGCTTCTTGGGAGGCAACCTAAGAATGGGTCAAGTGCAAATTCAGTTATTCATGATAATCATCCACCGACTAATTGGTTGATGGATTTCTATTTCACTTCAATCTCTTTATTTTTAGTTTTATTTTTTCAACATTGAGGACAAAATTTAGTTTAAGTGTGGGGGGATGCCTTAATTTTGTGCATATTTTTCATGCTCGATTCATGTTTAGATTTAGATATGCATATATATATATATATATATATATATATAATAGTGTAGTTTAGTGTAAAATATTTATTATGCAACAATATATTAGTCTCTTGGATCAATGATAAATACATGTGAATTACTCTTACCTTCTTTAGGAAAACTTGAGTAATTGATATGAGGGATGAACTGAGTAAATGATTGCATTCGAGAGCTGGCTCTCTACCTTATATTATTTTCACAATCCTTTGGTTTAGATGATTTCAATGAATGTTTTGCAATAGGAAAAATCCTTTAATCATAAGAATTTGCATGATGGCCCTGGTTGTTTTAGGTTTGTCCTAGCAATTTTTTTTCTTCTTTAAAAAAATGAATAAATTAGAGTAATGACTACTTTGCTGAGTAACCGGGCCTTTGTAACTCAGTAATTATGAGGGTTCGCCTTAAAAGGTAAAGCTAGTTATCTCTGTTTGCATATTGGCACTTTGTTGAGTAACCGTGTCTTCGTAACTCAATAATTATGGTGGTTAGCATCAAAAGGTAAAGCTTAGCTACTCTTAAAAAAAATTAATAAATTGGAGCAATGACTACTTTGTTAAGTAACCGGACCTTTGTAACTCAATAATTATAGGGGTTCACATCAAAAGGTAAAGTTGGCTATTCTTTTAAAAAAAGATTGCTTACATTAGTGGAGATGAGGGCAAACGACAAACACATTTTAACATGAGCCAGAGTATTATTTTCTTGTTGCAAATGAGAAGGATAAGCAAAAGGATTATCTTACACACACAGAGAGAGCTTTCTTATGGGTGTGATTGATGAGAGAGAATTTCTGATTTTATCATAATTGATAATTTATAATATTGATTTTTTTTCAAGAATTAATTTATTTAAATAATATTTATGGTTTGTTGTAAGATTTACAAAACCCTAAATAAAATAACCTAATTATTTTTTATGGGTTTTACAATCTCCCCAACTTGGGAAGTATCGTCCTCGAAAATATACTAAGGAGAAAAATCGGGTTTTACAATCTCCACAACTTGGGAATTTTTGTCCTCCAAACTATAGTAGGATCATGAGGAGAAAAATTAGTTTCTTTTTCTTTCTTGGTTTAAGCATTGCCACTCATATGCATAGCCAAAGTGGGGCACAATGTCCCATGACACTGTTATCCATATCGCATAGGTGTCCCATACCACCCATACTACCTAAATAACACCATCGATTCTAAAGGCATGCCATATACACTCATTGGCTAAGTGTCACGTGCACATAGTATGACACATAAGTGGCACACCCATAATTATTTACAATCTAAAATAATCGAAAATTAATTCTATAAAAAAATGATCAATTCTTATATAGAAGAAATTTTACCCTTTGGACACTGGACTCTTAGACTTTCAACAAGGTAATGATTGATTTGCATGGTTCAAGTCGGCTCGATACACGAACACCGCCCGTTCAGAACCACGACCCAAGTGTTACTATATAAAACTAAGTGTCTCATAAATTAATTTTCTATTAATTTTAAATATTTTACTTAAAATTTAATATAACAAATTCTCGAAATAATTTAAGCCCCATGAATCGAACCAAAATCCCATGCCATGCAAACAATATAGAGAAAAGAATAGTCTAATAACAGAGTCCTCCAGCTTCCCGACTCTACCCATCCGTCCATGCTCATACTTGTCGGAAGCAATTCCGCGTTAGTGTAAAAACACTAAGTCATATAATTGCAAGAAATAATTAATATATTTCACAACATCTGAATTATGTCGTTTAGTGATTATGAGCCTATGCTAAGTTCTTAATATGCTAGGAGGGTGGCCGCCCATCCAGCTACAAGCCCATGTATGCGCACACACACTACATGGCCCTTGGCCTGTAGTTCCTGATATTTGCTCATTGACTCACCCTCTCGGTATCACAAGTGCATAATGAGCCGTCTTGCGCCACTACGCCTTGCCACCCTTTCGGCATGGGGGCAGATATTTAATCTTTCAAGAATTTTAAGGGTGCTGCCCTGTGTTAGACTGAGCCATTCTTTGACCCCGATTGCGCTCAGTGCATTGTTAAGCATTTAAAAGTATATAATATTTACCCATATTTTTAATGTGATTTTGTACTTTCCGGTTATAAACATTATTAAATACGTGATATTTCTCGTTATATTTTAGTTAATTAATATTTTATGAGATATGCTTAATTTTGGAGTTTTTAATGCAGAAAAGATGAAATAAATTAAGCTTAGGATTTGTTGGTCAGAGCATTGGACCCCACCCATTGATAGCTATAATTTGTGGTGTTACAAAGCTCGATGAGGATGACTATACATTGCTTTGGCGCCATTGTCAGGGAGTTGGAAACTTCATTGGACATCATAATCAATTAGTCCACATCAAGTTGTGGAGTCCTTCCTTGAATTCTTATATCTCCTCTTCTATTAAAGGGGTGGTCATTTGTTTTTTGGCATATCTCAACTCTTGGCTTAGGAGTTTAGTGAAAGAAATATTTCTAGTTTTTGTAATATTTTTTCCTTTCATAATGAAAACTAGTTTCTTCTTTATCTTGTTTTCTATTTTTATTATGGAGTAGTCTTTTATTTCGTTCTAGAGAAGAATGGAACTTAACATGGTTTAATTGAATTCATTTCAACCTCTTACTCTTTTATTCAATCGGATTATTTGAATTATCATGTTCTTAATGCTAAGAATAGATTGATCGCCTATTTCTTAGATCATGAGGTTTAATTAGATTTCGGGAGAAATTAATTAGATTAGTCATTGATAATTCATCATACGACAAGTCTTTTGACTTGTTTGTCATTGTGGTCGGGAGATACACAATACCGTATTCGATTGTAAGGCAAATCTTAATGCGTTACTTGTTAATTAATCAATTATCACCGGAAGGTAGAAATTGATACAAAATAATAGAAGCATGAAGGAGCGGGAGCCACCATGTCATATAATTATCCTAGATTGACAATCTGATGGAATAGAAGATAAGAGTAAGATGTGATGAAAATTAAATTCATGTTAAGGGAAATTTGACTCTAGAACGAGTTTTATTATTTTAACTTCTCCTTTAAAGTTATTATTTAGACTTAGTTAAGTCGATTATTTTGTTTTGCTCTTAATTTTATTTTCTTTAATTAATTTAAGGAAATTCATTTCTCTGTGGGAACGATACTCAAATTCATCATTATATTACTTGTTTCGACTGTGTATATTTGCACGTCATTGAAATTATTCGAACACGCATGGTGAACGAATGTGGACTCAGGCCGACCAAGAATCCCAAATCGAAATATATAACATTTCAAGTAATTATACGGACCTAGTATTGTGATGAGGAACCCGCAACTATGACAGACAATCCTAAAGCCTTCCCTTTGTGAGTCAAATGTGTTCACAAACTATCTAGAGGATGTTTTATTTAACATTAACAGAACTCTCCTTTATATAGAAGAATATGTGTAGAATTCAAGAAGTCACTACATTAAATTTTATTAATATGTGTGGAATTCAAGAAGGTACTACGTTAAATTTTATAGAAAAGAACATAATCAGTCATAATTATATCATTCATTGTACCGATATGCTAAAGATCATAATTGATAATTTATAATATTGATTTTTTTCAAGAATTAATTTATTTAAATAATATTTATGGTTTGTTGTAAGATTTAGCAAACCTAAATAAAATAACCTAATTATTTTTTCGGGGTTTTACATTAGCCTCTACCTTCTTCCTTACCTTATCCTGCTGATCCATCAGTCAGGTCCCCACGAAAGCTTCCATATTGGCCTCCATCCTTCGCGAATAATACACTCTAAACATTAGAGTGTGCTTCCGGTCTCTACTTGGATTTCTTCTCCCACTGGGTGTCATGGGACTCCTCATCCTCAAGCTTTCGTCTTAGTCTATCTGTAGGGACACATAGTCGACCCCCACTAGCATAGACTAACTCATCATCTAACCAATGCATACGAGTCCAGCCCCTACTGACTCTGCCAACCAATTTCTTGTCCTTGAGATCTGTCTTTGCCAACCCACTAACCTGCCCCAGTGACTCCTGCCACCCTTCTTGACTCTTCTTCCTCTGGGTCCTGAAGAAGTTGTTAGCTCCACTGTTCATAATGATAATGGACAGAGACCCCAACAAGCAAACCCGCCATACTGCTAGGCAATGCATCCCGGCCAGCACCTCCTGCTGCCATACACCGCCTACGGATCTATCTGAGCGCTCTGTCACCACTCCAAACAGTTGATTGAAATTCGGCACTTCCAATATTGGCTCCGATGATGTGGTAGCTTTTAGCTCTTCAAAAGCTACCTGGCATGGCTCCGACCACACCTTACGACTTATCCTCCACCAATAAGTCAAACAAATGTGACATTTCTGGTGAGAATTGGCCAAACCCTGCAAGCTTGCCCATGGTGCCACCCTTGTTGGCTTCGGCCACTCGGCAATGACTCTCGCTGATTCCTGTGCTCGCACCTTCTCCAGGCCAACCTCATGCCATGTGAAGCTCCTCTTCCCAGGCCGAACTCACCTTGCTCTCTCTTCACAAAGAGATCGTGTTGCCTCAGCTGATTCAAACCCTGTCTCAGGTGACCGAGTAAATCAGCACACAAAGGAACTGGGTACTTCTTCTTAACTCCGGTGCAGATGGCTGAATTTTCCCCCAAGTCCAGCAACTCTCCTAGCTGGATCTTAAGCCTTGTGAGTTCTCTGGGCGATATCTCATATGGCACCTTCGCTGGTGCCCTCCCTCTCGACACTAGCTCGTTCCTGTGTTCGATCAGTCTCTTGGGAGGCAACTCCTCTAGCAATTCGGTAAGCATTACGTCGGAATACCCACCCAACAACTCTACCTATAAATTCGGTACCGCCACCATGCGATCCGGCTAGATCTCCACCATTCCTGCAAGATTAGTCAAGGCTCCAGTCTTACACCCCTAGCAACATTGCCGACAGATGCCCTCCATTGAAGGTGTCATCCTTGACCCTAGAGGTCCTCCCTAACCACGAACAAAGCTTGCACCCGCTTCATTCATGATCAGTATGCCCCCTAGCTGTGGAAACACTCCCACGCTGGCAGTCATCATGAAGGCATTACCAATGATCAAGTCGAAATCATCTATTTTGATCACCATTAAAATCTATCCTGCCCTCACCTACTCTCTCTAGGTCGATCCCATCAAATGTTTCTGGCTATGCTCAGCCGAACCTCAGTTTTTGGCTCTGCTGACTACTTTGACCGCCTTAATCTTGCTAGTATTGATCCCGATCTTCAACCCTAGCTCCAACGCCATTCCCTTGGAGACAAAACTGTGCGTCACACCAGTATTAATCAGGGCTAAAACCTTCCTCCCATTCACTACAATTGGAACATACATCAGGTCAGATCCTCCAGAAGCTGTACGTCTCAGCCCTCAATGCCCTGAGTATCTGAAGGACAGATGCTCGAGTAGGAGGCACCTCTTCCTCCTGATCCGGGTCTACAGCTGCGACCATAGCACTGACCTTGGCCTTTGTCGAACACTCCTTGCCCTATGCGAGCCATTGCATAGAAAGCACCCAGATTGCCTCACATCAGCAACCTGGTTGTTGTTACCAGCCCTAAAGTTGAACTCTTTCTTCTTCTGCCATGGCTTGGACTGCCTATCTATGCCGTCCCTATTGCTGCCCTTGCCTGGCTGGAACTTCTTACCCGAACTGTCATCTTTCACGCCCCAAATAGGTTTAAAGTCCATCAATGCATCAGCTGCTACCATTACTGCAAGTAGGTCTTGTACTTTTTGCTGTTTCAGCTATAACTGTGCCCATGGTTGCAAACCCATGATGAAGTTAAACAACTTATTCTCCTCCGACATATTTTTGATGTCGAGAAGAAAAAGCTGAACTCCTTGACGTATTCCTCACTGTTCCTGACTGTCTCAATTTATTGAGTTGGTCCCTTGCCACCCATGTAGTGTTGGTTGGCAAAAACTGCTCCCAAAGGTCCCCTTTTAGGGTATTCCAAGTCTCCATTTGGGTCGACCAGCATTCTCATCCTCGTCGGTGCGAGTTCGATGCCATAACTTGGTATCCCTCGATAAAAACATGCTGGCCAAAGAGACCTGACGCTCTTTGGGCAAATTCGCAGCCACTAAGTACTCCTTAATATCCTAGTTGAAGTTTTCTAGGTCCTTGGCTAACCTGTTCCCCTTAAACTTCTTCGGCTGTGGAACCTTGAGCCTGCCCGAAATGGAGTTATCTTCACCTGTCCGGTCAGCACCAATACCGTGCTGAGGTTGCATCATCATGACCTATTTCAGCAATGCTACATCTGCATGCATACCGTAAAAGCACCCCGGAGACCCTCCATCATCTCCGCCGTCTCAACCTGCACTGTACTGGGCTTGGGTCGGTCGTCAACCCGAACACTCAAGTCCCTCATCCCTTCAGTTAAGGACTGCAGTCGCTCCAAGATGGTATGCCCATCTCCAACATCGATAGGTCCGCCTATCAACACCTCCTGCCTCACCACTCTCTCCTGAGAGCGTCTGAATGTGTGTCCATGCTGATTACTTACTTCGGTAAAACGTGGAGGCCTTTCCCTGAAAGCTGTGCTACTTCACAAGTCCTCCGGAATCTAAACAACACTTTGATACATGCTATCAAAGGGTTTATTTAGAGCCCAAAATTTTTGCCTTAAACCCTGTCCCGTGCGACGTATTCCCCTCCTAGGAACACCAGCCTACCACTGTCACGCAGCCATGTACCGCTATATACGGCGGCATGTCAAAGGATTTCCCCAATGAACAAGTACACCAGCTCAACACCATGCCTAACTGCCTACCGCTGCTGGTATCGACAGCCGGTACCGGTTACCAAATCACAGCAACACACGCACACTTGCCAAGTCCGCAGCATGTCACGCCACAAAAACTGATCACCCAACCTTGTCAAGCACTAGACCCTGGAATGGCAGGTCAAGCCCCTTGGTTCCAAACCCAACGTTCACACCACAATAATTACCGGAATCCCCCAACCTTTATTTCAACTCTATGAACAAAGGAAATTACAAGCAATCTCTCACTAGACAACTTGCAAGTCGTGGACATGCACCCCACAACTTTGCCTCCTCTACACTCGCTCGAGAGGCCGTGAAAACAATGAGCCTTTCTTCTCAAACTAGTCCTCACACACAACCCCAAGTCGATCCCCCTAGATCAACCTGTTTTACATGCAATTCCCTCAACTAGAAATCAAGTAGGTTGTAACACGACAAATACGTGTACCTGATCCTAAAAACAGACCCGTCGACCACCACCTTGCAGTCGTCCAACTTGTGGTCCCAATCCGAACTCCACGAATTGGCTGCAGCAACCCTAAGTTGTCTCCTTGCACGATCCAGGCTATTCTCCACCAAAGAATGCACACAATCTTCTCCAGTCGCCTCTCTTTTCTTTGTATAAAGGCCGTCCCTTTATATCAAAGACGTCCCTATGTTTGTTGCAATTGGATTAACTCTCAAAAGATCTCCAGAATATCTCACACAATCTTCGCACAGTCATGCTCATCCACACGCCAGCATTGTATCTCCAAAGATTGTCTGAATATTCTCTCCAAGTTAATCCACACCAATTCTCCCTTATTGGCTCATGGAATATCATGATCTTATCCAAGATCTTATCCAGTCTATCAGCAATTCCTAAACAACCAACTCCTTAGATGCACGTCGGCTGCATGGTCGAACCCTGCTGGTTCGACCCTCAGCCCACTCTCAGTCAACCTCAACCACCGATGCCCAGCCTTGTGCGCACACCCCATACTGCACCATGATGAACCGCTGCGCTGCCCAGCACCCCAATGCTCCTGTCGGGATACAGCTACTTTGATCGGTAGCGCTCATGCACCACTCCTATGCTCTGCCACTACTTGGATCGGGACCTATCTCAGTCACTGCAGCATGCACGTACCGCTCCAATCCTCGGCACTGCTCGCTACCAAATACCGACCCAATTCTCGGCATGCTCGGTCACCGCATCTGCATGCTTGGCAGTTCAACCTCGCACTGCTGCTGCTTGTGCGCACACGCTCGCTCATGCTCAGCACCCGGGATTGGTACGCGCAGTCACTGCTCGTAACGTCGCTCCAACAATGCTCGGCACTTGCTCAATCATAGCTGCTGGTCAAGCCACTATGCTATACCCATTCGGAGGTTTCCTACGCACCATGCAGTGCTATGCTCGGTACTCCTTACCCAGCCATATGCCGCTACATGCTGTCCAGCACCAGTCACCGGGACACCATGCACCCTAGGTCACTCCTTGCCTCGCAACTATAACACAGGTTAGTACTTGGTAAGTTGTTTCACCACTCGGATAGTACCGACTACCTGTCTTAGACGCGGGATGACTAGGGACAACCGCCAAACACTAGCACCCTTGAGCGCCCCACTGTTACTCCCGTAACACCTAGGTTCAGCCCAGCCATGCCTCAGATGTCACCTAACCATGCTTTCAGTAGTCTAGGTCATAGAGGCAGGCACCCTTGTGCGGGCAGTTTATCCCTTTTCTACAAATTCCCACTAATATCCCCTTTTCTTCCCTTCTTTGCTTACTTCGACCCTCCTTCCACTCTCAGCCTTCTCCCCTTGATCACTTGGCCTTTCATAGATCTCCTCAGCCTCTCCTAGCCCAGTTTGAGGCCTAGGGTGGTCGGTTTTGGAGTGGGATGCTTCCAACAGATCTCCCCTTGGTTCATTGGAGGTATGCTTTTCCTACCCCCTTTTCAGTACTGCAATTTGTGCATTTGCTTGCCTAAGTTTCTGGATGTATTTACATTTTTCTGATATTTTTTCCATATAGACGTGTATGTTGCAATCATTTATGAGTTGGTTTTTTAATTTTTACATATTTAACTAAATAGTTATGTATTTCTGAACATGACATGGTCGTCTATTCTCATAGGCCTGGTATATCTGCTATAACTTTTACCCTACTTTGTATTTGTAACGACCCAGCCCAAAGTGCAACGTAATGGGCTAAGTCATTTCTTTAAAATGGGTACTCCGGAAGTTAAAGATCTATAGTCCATTCCCACTTATAAACAGGATCTTCTCCCAGTAGGTATTAGATGCGGGACTAAGTTGAGGGATCCTCACAATCCACCCACCTTAGGGAATTTCGTCCCTGAAATGCTTATTCTTGGCCTTATAAACAGGATCTTCTCCCAGTAGGTATTAGATGCGGGACTAAGTTGAGGGATCTCACAGTATTTGTGTATGATATTACTTCCATCTTGTTCATAAGAGGTAGATCTACAATATTTATGAAGAATGTTTTCCTTTTTTGGCCTATATCAGTATGTATGGGAGTAAAAATTGGAAAGAGGTGGAAGCTTTACTGTTTGATGTCGCATGTCTGCCCAATTTTGTCCCCTTGTTTAGGTATCCTTTGCATGCCATCTTTTGCATGATTTTTTCTAGGTGTTAGCAATGCCTCACAAAAATACCAAGGTAAAATGACCTTATTAAATGCTTGAACAATGAACTGTGTATATGTTGTGTTTCTTGTATGCTTGGCTATGTTCTGTGTTGTGCTTGAACAACGATTTGTGTATATGCTGTGTTTCTTGTATGCTTGGCTATGTTTTGTGTTTGCGCTTGAACCACCAAAATATTTTTATAAACTCTCTAAAAATTTTAGATTACTAACTAACTTTCTACTTTCAACATGTAAAGTTTAGGGTTAAATAAAATTCATTTAGGTGATTACATAGCTGGAATTTTGGGAGTGTACAGGAATGAGGGGTGTAACCTTAATTCCCTAGCTTCGGTTTCAAAATTCATACCGTCTAGTGTAAGTGGTTAAATTTTGTGAAATTTCACCCTGAACTTAGGATGTTTCCCACTAGGGTCTCTCCTAAAATTTTAGGGGCCATTGGTTCCCTAGATAATTCGGTATAAATTTTCCAACCCACTTAGGTTCTGTCAGCTCTTGAAATACCTTGGCCAATGCCGACCATTCCCGAGCCCAATAAGGCCCAATCACATGCGCTTTGGACTTGACATTTTACTGGATAAACTCCAAAGTGTTAGTTAACCCTACCCTTTTACCCAAACCCATTTGGAGTATTCAATTCCCAATGCCTTAGCCAGAAAACAGTGGACCTTGTTTACCTTTTTGGCCCATGGGCCACCACTTGGTAATTTTTATGAAAAACCCTTACAGTGTGAAGTCCTATTTGGACACTATTTGGCTGGTCTAAAAAATCATCTGGTTAAGTCCGTTTGGCAAAACCCGAAGTACGAGACTTTTAACTAAGGGAACTTGCAATACCAAAAACTAATAAAAGTTAGTTAATGAGGTTTAACACTTCACTAAGCAACATAATTAAGTTAAGTAAGCTTTCTGAGTCATGCATGTGTGGTAATGTTTCCTTATTTTGCGTGCTGATGCGATCCGATAGTAATTTAGGTTTTATCTTCCTATTAGGATATACATAGTGAGCTCACCAAGTTCGGTTGATAAGCTCGACTCATCAAGGTCCATCGGACTCTTCTACTTCATCTATGTTTGGCTACATGGGTGAGATTTTGATCAAGTTTTAGACATTGCATGGTGTCAATGGTGTTTTATCGGATCCCACTGATGCTGGGCCATTTAGTCTGAGTTTTTCCGTAGTTTAATAAAATTTTAAGGATGAGAGTCTCTTGATGGTTTCTGAATTGGAAGATCCAAAATACCTATGATATAAGACCCTTCCTATGCCTACTATATATGTATATAAGTTTTATAGTTTTCAGTAATATGAGAGTGAACGGGGTATGGGTATGTATAAATTGCACTAGTACTCCTTTACACCATAAAGTAGTGCAATGTAAGTAGGGTACTATCGAATGCAGCGCGTTTCCAAAAATCATGGCACTATCATTGTTTCGAGCCACCTGAGTACCATGGCGAGCGATATATCGACAGATGTGAGGGCGTAACCATAAGTATGTATGTATGCATGTATGTAGCCATTGATTTGATCCAACATGTTTTATGATATTCAGTCGTGTCAGCCTAAGCTTACTGCCTTGTAATGTATTCTGGAAGTTTCATGATTTCTTGTGAGTATTAAGATACTCATCTGCCAACATTGTTTTAGCAATAGTTATTTTTGGACTAGTAATCAAACTTATTTGATTACTAACGGTTTTCCTATATATATGTAGGTGTGTATCCATGTCAGTGGCCGGTGGAGGTGTATGGATCGAGAGGCTCATGGCGGGGGATGGTACCATGTGTATGTATTGTGCTAAGTGTTGTATCAAATCTATGTATTGGGTTGTATGACTTATGTATTTCAGAATTATGGGACTTAAGTATTTTGGGAACTATGGGCTTACGTGATGATGTATGATGGGCGGGCGTCCTTAAAACCTATGTGGGTGTACTTGGTATGTTAGGTGTGGTCAGTGATTTATTACCCTATCATTATTATCGTCTTGATGGGTGTTAATTTTGGGGCATTCTAACAATAGTCTGCAAGGTATATGAGCATCAAAGTCCTAGAACATGACATGGAGCAACAAAGGTACGTGAAACGTATATGGATGCAGCTATGTGTTTGTGATAGAGGAACATGAACCAGAGTTGCTTACGGGTCATATCGCTCGATGGGTCCATGTGAAGGCCGAGGGTAAGGGAATGATGCCTAGCACAGCGATAATGCCTCTGTGTATATAATTTTTGTTTGGTGTGTATGTGGAATTGGTAACCCAGTGCTTACTTTAGGGTAAGATCAGCATCATCTTAGAATAAGTTATGTAACCCAACTGTTGAAACTAAGTGTAAGAATTGGATCATGCATCCGCATTATAAAAACTCAACCTCTTAGTTGCATTTGGGGGTGTTGCCTCTATATAGCTCGGAGTGATCACTGCATGTGTAAATTTACCTTTTTAGTTGGCAGGTTATGACTCATAGTGCTCATATTATGAGCCTTAAGTGTAAGAGCCATCCTATAGTAATATGATCAACATGCATTGTATGGAAACTCGGTAAGGTTACTGTCTTAAGCCTCCTTAAGGGTTGAGATCCACTTACGTAAAGTTTGTTCCACCAAATAACTTTCTAAATTATAACATCAAGATTTGATCTGTTCTTTGGGCTGAATTGGTGGTGTTATAATTACTTTCATTTTTCTACATATTCAAATTAGCATCTTAACAAACATATTTCATAATCATAATCAATGGACTCTCTGAGACTTAAACAAGGTAAGGTTGTATATGAATTAGTTAAGTGGAACATTGCTCAGAATACCAACTCATGATGAGGCGCCAATTATATTATCAGGTCAGGTGTTGCTTTTGGTCCGACACCAGATTTGCAACAAAAGAACTACAAATAACAATTAATTAGCCAACCTTCATAATGAACCACATGGCTTAAACAAGTAAATTAATGTCATTTAATTTCAGAAAATATTAATTGTTCCAACTAGTGTACTATGTCGAATAATATATTAGAGTTGCAGGAATTTATAAATAAGTAAAGCAAGTATTACTAAAACAATTCCCACACATGTTTAAAAATATTCATAAAATCAACTACCCACGAATCGAACCATGTTCCACTACTAATAATATATAACCAAAATAAAAATTCTAAAAGTCTAGAAGTAGCTAATGTAAGCTAACTATTAAGCTATTTGTCGAGTTTGCACCGTTATCTCCACCCAATCTCACAATCCTCTAGTTATTGCTATGGCCACATTTTCATCGTTAGTGATGAAACCACTAAGTATATATAAACATAATGAACAAAACAATAACACAACCAGTCGAAGCCTAACTCGGGTTCAACAGACGAGCCGATTTGTTCAAAAGAGTTATCATCTATGATCATAGCAACGCTAACCTTTCCCTCATTGGAAGACAATACACATTCCCTGCCCAGACTCTAGTGTCCGAGTGCACACTGAGCTTGTAAAACCCGTGACTTCGAGTCAGAGTTTTACGGGAGTGAACCAGTCAGTTGAACCGTCGGTTCGAGTTGAGTCAGCTTCATGGACCGCAGAGTTGAGCTGAGGCCAGCTGTGAGTTATGAGCGATGAGGGTCATGTATGCTCATGTGTACGATGAAAACGTCTAAAAATGATGAGAAATGGGTTATCAAGATTGATATGGAGGTATACAATATTGATTGTTATTTTTATTTGATCGTAGAATAGTTTTAGGCCGAATAACGATTGGGACGCTTTGGATTATATTCGGGTGGGATTATTAAGTTATAGAACATATCATTTGATGTTGCAGTGTTCGTTTGATTTTACTGGATTTTTCCCAATTTTTTTGGATTTTTTTGATTTATTAGGAGATAGTTGATTATTATTGACTCGAGTCGGAGTCGAGTCAAGTTTGATACAGAAATGCCATCGCACGCCCTTCATCTTACCCGACACTTTCCTCCCAAAACCCTACCGCCGCCATTGTGACTTTGTCGCTGCCGCCGCCGCCGCCGACGATCATAGAGCCGTCGATCGACGCCGCTCCGCCTTGCCGCGCCATCGCTATCCCACCCGGCCGACCCCGGCCACCGATCGCCTGCCGCCGGCGCCGCCGCCGCGATGCCACGAAGCCGCCTCGGTTGTCGCCACTCCGGGCCGGATTCCGCCACCGTTCGAGTCGCCATCGCCGCCGCCGTGACCACCAGTCTCACCCCTCGCCGTCGCCGACGTTTCCCCAATCATCCCGACCGCCGTCCCGAGGTTGGCCGCAGCCCCGATCGGAGCACACCGCCGCTGCCGAACCGTTTTCAACTCCGTCCCCGACAGCCATCGCCGCCCCGGCTACCCTGTTTGACACCACCATTGGACCAGCCTCGTCGAGCTGGTGCCGATAAACCCCTGATTGCCCCGTCCCGAATCATCGCCGGAAAACCGCAGGAATCAGCAAGAAAACTGCCGACACTCACTAGAAATCACCGGAACTGCTCGGAACATTGGATTTGTGGGAAATTTGCCGGATCATCCGCTGAACGCACCTGGTCCAATCTGATCAGACTTCGGACGCCGCTAGGTGCCGAACTCGAGTTTCGAGCCACGAAACGGAAACGCTAGCCGTCGACGATTTTTCGACGACGCAGAGGATATAATTTATTTTCAACTTAATTAATTGAAATTATTGATTGTTAGAATTGCATGATAGGATTAGTGAATTGCGTGTTATAATAATATATATAAATGTTGATTTGATTAAGGATAAAATACGAAATTTGTTTAATTGAGTAGTGTTAAAAATAGAGGCTAAGAAACTAATTAGAGTAACTAGGTAATGATCATGATCTAATCCAAACTAGCCTAAGTAGACTTGCTAGAATTGATTTAGGTTGATGTGTGTTGATTGATGCGTGATTGTGTGTGCATGCTATAGGATGTGTGATTCATCATGCGGGCGTTAGTTTTTAGCTTGATTGTGTAGGTACGGTGTAGGAGCTCGCCGCCTAGGCGCGTGGACCCGTTTGGAGCTTCTACCGAGGTCCGTTTAGACTCGTTCTCTGTTTTACGCTACTCTATTTTGTATTTGATTTATCATGTGCAGGACGAGTTAAGTTGGCGTTTTATCGGATCCCACTTAACTCGGGCCATTTTAGCCAATGGTTCCTTTTTTCGGATTAATAACCCTCGAGGTATGAGATCCGTATCGACCCAGCCCAAAGTGCAACATAATGGGCTAAGTCATTTCCTTAAAATGTGGTACCCCGGAGGTTAAAGATCTATAGTCCATTCCCAACTTATAAACATGATCTTCTCCCAGTAGGTACTAGGTAGTGGGACTAAGGTTGAGGGATCTCACAATCCACCCACCTTAGGGAATTCTCGTCCCCGAAATGCCTATTCTTGGCCCGTTGCTAGCCCCAGCCCACGACCTTTCTGGCCCGTGACCGGCAGCCTAGCCAACGTTCGAATCAAGCCCACCATCTAACACGGAACCAGGTCGGCTCTGATACCATTTGTAACGACCCAGCCCAAAGTGCATGTAATGGGCTAAGTCATTTCTTTAAAATGGGTACCCCGGAAGTTAAAGATCTATAGTCCATTCCCACTTATAAACAGGATCTTCTCCAGTAGGTATTAGATGTGGGATTAGTTGAGGGATCTCACAAGATCCCTCGAGTTTGTTTTCGAACTTCAGATCCAGCTCAAGTTGCCTTCAGGCCTATTGTATAAATCCCAACCCAGCCCTATATAGTGTATAGTTTTTGCGTTTTCGGTGAGAGATGGGATGAGGGTTACTTGCGGTC
>JAURVB010001500.1:0-14434 GCA_033002965.1 Piper betle | reverse complement strand
TGTGTACACAAGTATATGATGATAACATCATGAATACAACAAAAAAGAATGAGTTATCAGAATATATAAGAATATGCCAATTATTTTTTTATTTTATATATAGTTGATTGTGGAATTAGTTTAGGCCGTTTACCGCGTTAGGACGTGTTACGGGGAATTTGGGTGGGTTGTTAGTTATAGAATGTCATTATGATGTTGTAGTGTTTATTTTATTTTATGGGATTTTTATAGATTTTTTAAAGATTTATTCCAAATTAATTATTATTATTGACTCAAGACATGAGCGAGTCAAGTCTTATTTACGATATTGCCATCAATCAAACCCTCGACCCATTTTCTCTTCCCCGTCCATGCCGCACCACCCCCTTGTTGTGGTCGCCGCCGCCTTCGACGTCACCCTGCCGCCGATCGTCGTTGCCAGGCTCCGCCGCGGCGTTGCCGTGATGCCCCGAGCGCCCCTGCCATCACCCGACCTTCACGATGCCGGAATGGCCGCTCGTCGTCGATTCCGCCGCTGATTACCCTCTGCTCGCATCATCGATTCCGTCGCCAGCGACCATCGCCGCGGCCGTCCAATCACCGCTTTGACATTGTCAACCCTCCAATGGCCTTCCCCGACAAGAGCGGAGCCCATCGCCTCCCAGGCCGGCCGGATCTAGTGACCCACCACCGACCGCCTCTGTTTAACCATTTTCCGATGAGCCGCCACCTCCGCCGAGCACGTCGATGTCGTAAATGGGTTAGGCTCACTGAGCCGATTCCAACGGTTCCAGCAGAGGTTCGTTGGCAGTGCAAAGAGTGGCGGCGATAGTGCAGAGGGTTTCGGATTGTCCGCGGACACTGTTTGGGCCCGACGGACAATTCGATGTCCAAAGTCGGTCGGACAAATTTTGTCCGACAAAATTCCGGACGTACGCGGACAATAATTCGTCTGATGTCCGTTCGACCGATGCCCACCCCTAGACTGGCGGGGGTGGTGGTGGCATGGGGCAGTAGGGGGCCGCAGCCGAGGGCGTTTGGCTGGAGGGCGGGAGGTGGGGTAGGGGGTGTTGTGGGCCGTTGGATCAGATCTAAAGGCCAACATTTGGTAGCGCATATGAGCTGCCCCATATATATATATATATATATATATATATATAAACAAAACTCGATGTGGTTATTTTTTTTAACTTTATAGAAATTTATTTAGAAGTACGTATTTATATAAGGTCATAATTAAGGTCACTGTTGCACGAATCGGCCGATTCCGAGTGGAATCGGCTGATTTGAATTGGATTGGCAACGTGCTAATCCAATTTTGGGGCCGAATCGGCATCTAACTCGGCTGATTTATCCTAATTCCAACCGAGTTATCTTCGATTCGGAATCAGGGTAAATCGGGAAGAATCGATTTTTTGGATAAATTATTAAAATATCCTAGGTATGATATTTATTAAATTATTTAAGCATGGGTAAAATTGGAATTTTGATTTAAAAAACCTAATGTTAACCTGTCTCCCCCACTCCGCCACTGCGCTTCCGCCCTTCACCGTCGCGTTTTTGCCCTCTGCCGTACTTCCTCGACCTCGACTCCGACCTCAGCTCCAACCGGGCTGCCGACCTCGCCTCCGACGTGTGGCCGACCGACAGTGCAGTGGACACGAGACTTGCCGCCGACCGGGCTGCCGACCTTGCCTCCGCCCTCGCAACCTCGCCTCCGACGCGTGACCGGTCGACAACGCAGTGGACGCGAGACTTGCTGCCGACCGGGCTGCCGAACTCGCCCCTGCCCTCGCAACCTCGCCTCCGACCTGTGGCCGGCTGACAGTGCAGTGGACGCGAGACTCACCGCCGATTGGGCTGACGACCGGGCTGCCAACTGGGCCTCCGACAGGGCTATCGACCTCGCCTCCGCCCTCGCAACCTCGCCTTCGACGTGTGGCTGGCCGATAGCCCAGTAGATGCGAGACTCGCCGCCGATTGGGCCTTCGACCTTAGCTCGGACTGATTCGTGTAAAGTTGGACTTTTTGTTGAAATTGAATTTGCAAATTACTGGCTATGCTTCACAAATTTTTGGCCGTGCAAATTGTTGGCTAGGCTTCAAAAATTTTATGGTAGTGCAAATTGTTGGCTAGGCTTCATGAATTCACCTCAGCTCCGACCAGATGTGCAAATTATTAGCTAGGCTTCACTATGTAAAATTGTACTGAATATTCATTTTTTGGATTTGTATTAATATCTTATTATTATTATTTAATACAACACAAATGATAATATATCAAATGTTATACTTATGATATTACGGTATTATGATGATAAATTGTGATGCTCTTTTATACTTGTATTAAATTATAAATTTGTGTGTTTATGTTCAAAAATTATATAATTATGTATTTTAGGTATTTATATTATGAGTTGTCAAATTTTTATATATAACCAATTTAGACCGATTCAACTGAACCGATTCCTATCTGATTTAGACCGATTCCGATTCCGATTTTGAATCCTTCAAAATCCAATTACAATTCCGATTCCGATTCCGATTTATACAACCATGATTAAGGTTTGACAATTTATTGAAACCTTTTTTTCCCACGCAAATATATTGAAACTATCCTGTCCATGATCTTGACAAATTATTTATCAACCTTAAATTTTACGTTTTTCCCCCAAAAAACAATGACCTTTAAACCATAAAGTTGAGGGTAGAGCAGTGGGCATCTCTCTCGCATTTTCTTTTTTTTCTTTTTTTTTCCCCGGCTTTCTTCCTTTCGAACACAGGCATGCGTCTGTATATCACTCTTGAATTTTGTATTATTGGGTATTGATTTTCAGCTGGAATTTTAATATATTTATTTTCCCCAAGCGAGAAACCCTGTGGCTTAGCAGAGACGAGAACAATGTGATCCAAAGTCCAGACACCCCAGGTGTTCTTCTCTGTCTGCTACAAACACCCATATTTTTCAAGGGCAAAATACATTAGGCAAGAGAGTTAAAAAGTCCGGTTAACAGGGATCATCCCGCCATGGTTATTGATGCAAACTGCTCAACAATATAAAACTGAAAATTTTCATATACCTTATTAGGTTGTTTTGCCAACGCTAACTGCAGACTAGAGGCTGCATTAATAAAGCAGGCTACCAAACACAAGTAATCAGTATAATCGGTTGTATTAGCAGGCAACTAAGAGGCTAAGACAGCTATGGCACTCAATTTCCATCTGATACACAATTTCATGTGCTGGCTCAGAAGTCACCAACCTAACTCTGTCTTGTACATCATTGGTAAGACAACCATTTCATCCTCGTTTGTAGCGGCTGGCGGCCAAGTTTGCACCTACAGTAAGTTAACTTCGCCATATTTGGACCTTGCAGCTTCCACCATAATCTCCAAGCAAGTCATCGTCCTTGCCCCACTGTTAATTTAGTCACATCAAATAATAATTGAGTAATGACATGCCAATTGTAGACAATGCGGCAAGTGACCTCTCAATTTAATTCACAACTGCGGAAACTGGTGGCTTTGATACCTACATTTACATAGAGAAATCAGCGTGAAAAAAATTGCATCCTAGATGAAAAGCCCTAATAACTATGCCTACTCTAGGGAAGGAACGACAACAATATAAATTTTTTTATTAGTAATTTAGGATAGAAAATTTTACGTAAGATGAAATGCCTCATACTACGACCCCAAAAGATCGTCTTCTCCCCCATTCCTGTCTCCATTCATCACTGGAGGACTCGGGAGATACTCCATCCATTTGGGTAAGCAAACAGCAAGTGGTCAATTGTATTGAAATAATTTGAGGACAGGGATAATTATGTAATAGTAAAACTGATTGCAGAGAGCTGTATTGCATCAGTGCTTATGTGGAGTATCTCAAGGCATCAGCACAAGTTCAATCCAAATAACCATTCAAAAAGTCAACCTTGTGGATATAAAATTTACTCTTGACTCTATAACAAATCACCAGACTTTTTCAAATGCAACAGACAGATCCATGTGAAAGTGAATGGCAACAAGATAGGAAAAATACTATTCTCACTTCACAATGGAAGCAAAATTGTTTTTTGGCACCAAGATATGCACAACAGAAACCAAATAAAAAGCTCATAAAAATTATGCATACACATCTAGCAAGTCGTCTATCAGTATAAACTAATTTATCGTACCAATCTACTATAAGAACTCATTGAATTAGGCTCTCTGCAATGGACTCCAAGTCGTATTGACCATTTACATGCTCCACGTAAATAGGATACATGCTTGAAAATGCTTCAGGGTTGGCAAGGGCTTGGGCTGTTCCACAATAGAAAAATATAAGACCAGTATAAACCAATCTAAAATCAAAGAGATCATTTGTATGCTTACTCTCATAGTTACTCCTCAGCCAGTTTTGTGTACAGATTAAGCTTTGGATAATGTCCGCACTCATGCAACTTCTATATGGGTCAATAACTCGCTCTCCTGTATTGAATACAGCCTCTGATGTTACAGCTGACAATGGAATAGATAGTAAATCCATAGCAATATATGCTAAAACAGGATATTTAGACCCCATCGTTTTCCACCAAGACAAGACATCAAAATCAGTTGCAAAATTCTCTTTCAAAGAAATCATCACTTCCTCCAAGTATAAATCCAATTCAGATTTCGTAGATTGAGGTAATGAAGTCTCCTCCAGATGTTTGCTAAGTCTTTTCATTCTATCGCTCCATGCTGTAGTAAGGGAAGAAACTTCACCCGAAGTAGTTCCACCATAAGCAACAGTAACATCAGATGTTTGACTGCCGTCAATTGGTTTGGTTTCTTCAGTTACTTGCCTCATAACATATTGGTATTCATCACACAGCGTAGCCAAACATGATCGAACATCCAAAATTTTTTCCTGACCCAGGTCTTCGCCATAGATCATTGGAAAATAAAATTCAATAGGCTTCATTTTTAGCCGTGGGTCCAATATGGAGGCTAAAGCTAATACCCTATAAGAATTGTTCCAATAAACCTCGAAAAATTCCAGGATTTTGCAGGAGATGGCAGATCTCAAAACATTCTCACTGTTGCACCATTCCTTCAATTGAACTTTGAGCTCACAAATCATGGTGAAATAGACATTGGAAGTAGGATGATTGGTTCTGGACAAAAATTCTGCCAACTCAAATAAGGGAACCAAGCATTCATAAACAGTTCTTGCATTTTCCCATTCATCAGCACTAGGCAAACAACTATACTGGTCATCAACACTAGCCAAGCAACAAAAGACTTCTTTACACTTTAGAACAGCATCTAGCATCTTATAAGTAGTATCCCATCGTTTTGGCACATCAAGCACCGAGGAGTTCTTCGGAGCATTAAGCTGCTGTGCATACAACTTGAATGTTTCTTGTCTCTCTGAAGATGCTTTAACATATTTTATGCTTTCACGCATTTTATGAAGAATTGTACTCATTGAATCTAAGCAGTCTTGCACAATTAAGTTAATAACATGTGAACAACAATGTACATGAAATAATTCCCCACTGAGAGGAAGAACACCAGGCGTCAGAAATTGCTGAATCTCTTTTACAGCCATATCAGTTGCATCACAATTGTCTAATACTATACTGAATAGCTTTTTGTCAATGTTCCACTCAGACAACTTTGTGAGAATGGCTTTAGATATGCATTCACCCACATATCGAGATTCGACCTTACAAAAATTAATTATCCGCCTCTGCAATTTCCACTCATTGTCAACAAAATGAGCAGCTAAGGTGAGATATCCAATATCATGAAAAGAAGTCCATAAACTACAAGACAGACTAATTCGGCAATGAACCTTATCTAACATGCTCCGCACCCTTCTCTCTTCAGTTTCATATATTTTCATACATTCCGAGACGATAGTTTGCTGATTGACAACTTTAAATTGAGGCTGAAGATTCTTTATGAACTTTTGAAAAGCAAAATGATCAACAAGAGAAAAAGGGTACTCGTGTAAAATGACAGCCTCAGCCAGATCTTGCCTGCTTCTTTCCTGGTTGAATTTTGTATCGTCATATACTATCAATCCATAATTTTTCTTTTTAGGATGTTTTATGACTTGTCGCCTTAAATCTGTCCCTTTACCCTTTTCAAGCTTAAAATTGGGACACTTTCCATCTACATGTCTCCAGAGTGGATTGGTACCTTGGCTCTTATCCCCTTTCCTGTCACCTGGCAGTACTTTGTGACAGTGATGACATTTAGCATAAGTTCCATTTTTTGAGTCAAGTCTATCAAAGTGTTCCCAGATTTTCGATGTCAACTTCTTCTTCTGAAATGAGGACATAATGGGGTCGTCTGCTACCAGCAAAGCTTTGTGTGATTCGTTTACTTCAGTTTCAATATCATGATCAAGCGTGAAATTAGTACACTTTCCTTTAAGATGTCTCCATAACTGAGTGGTGCCATAGTTACTCTTCCCTGGCAGTTGCATGCAACAGTAACGACATATAGCATGTACTCCATCGGCAGCATGTATTTTATCAAAGTGGTCCCAGACCTTTGACGTCAGTTTTCGCTTTTAGAAGACGAAAGAACTGAATCGTCCACTTCTTCAGCATCTTTACTTTCAGCTTTAACAAGATCCATTACTACAGACTCGGACATACTCTGAAGGGTGATAATAAACAACATTCACTTTGAAGACATTCAAGAACATGATATGGCAAAAAAAGAAATTTCAAAATGCAACAAAGACACAACAGATTACAAAATTTACACAAGCCTGGCAAATTTTAAAATCCTCAATAACTTCCTCTTCTTAGCATCATATCATGCAGCCTTGAAGTTGTATTACCACTACAAATAGTCATTCAATGTTAAAAATAATGTTAATCAAACCAAAAAAAAAATTTAAGAATAGTGTTCGACAGACTTGGACATACTCACCAACTTACGATAAACATTCATTTCTACGCGGAAACACGATTTGGCACAAGTACAAGGCATTGCAACTGTAACGTAAACACATCACATACAACACTTCAATAAGCCGCACAAATTTGAGAAGCCTTAATATCTTCCTCCTCTTAAAATCACATCATACAGCGCTCAGGTCGAGTACCACAGCAACTAGTCAGCTAATACTAAAATTAACAATGTTAAACCGGCGAAAATATTAAATTCAAGAGAGATCACAAAAATCAGGCACGGCACTTGCAAGCGAGCTTCCACCGAACGTTCTAGTAGCAACCTCTCGAATCGGAGTCCAACAAATCTCAAAAAGCAGAAACCAAGAATTAGCTATTAGAAGGCGAAAAAAGCAACCTTTTTTTGATTCAATGGCGAGAAGGAAGATGGAAAGGATAAAAGCGCTGCTGTCCCACCGCAGTCTAGTTCGGAGACGGGGGGCGACGCCGGCGACAGAGCCCTCGGAGCCGACGAACGGTCGGACGTTTCGGTCTGCAAGATCGGACTCGGACTCGATCTGTAGGGAGGGGCAGAGAGGTTACCGTGATTTGGACGTAGCCGTGGGAGTGGGTGGGTGTGAGTATCTCGTAGTTTTAGGTCTAGTTTTAAAACCTTCTTTTTACAAAAATTTTCCCTACTTTTTGTTGAGTTAAACTCGTGAATAACTTTATTAACTTCTCAAATCATGTTATAAAAATTATCAAAACATATTATTTGTTGCTTAGATTATCTAAATCAATCTTTTTAAGTAATATAAATTTTGTATTTATTAATTTTAAGTGTCAAAATAGTAATTTATATATATACTAATTTTATATAACTTTTTATTTATATAATTAAAAATTTAATATAAATGAATTTTAGTGAATTTTGAGTCGACTCTACTTCATGACATGCAGAATCACGTTTAAATTTCAAGTTTTAAACTGTGATTTAAGGAGAGTTTTGAAAGGAAAAAATCCTATTTAATTAGGAATAAATTTGGGTAGGTATGTGTGTTAATTTAAAAATAATTTTTAAATAAATCCTAGTTGATTGTGGATATATTAGGTGTAACGTTGCTTGTAACTCGTTAATCAAGGTGAAATAAAGTTTTCTAGTAACTTGTATTCTGGATTTTTGAGAAGAGGATTAGAACAAAATAATAATAATTATTATATTATTTGTGTACATCACTCCATCGCCATCCAATCCGATTTAATTAGATTAAAAATCCAACCACGTCAATTAGAAGTGAGCTCTATCAGTGATAAATATACAGCCCAAATGGCCACTAATACATGTGAAAAAATAAAAAATCATTGTTGAACACACGTTCTTGAGAAAAATAAGACTCAGAATATCGTGGGTGGTAAAATATATGCACTATTTTTTCTTCAATGTTTTAAGACAAAAAAATATCTTTCATGCGAGTGCACTTTTGAGGAGCGAAGGGCATCACTTCGGCTATTTTGTTCATCAAAGCAACCATGGCAAGGGATACACAAACTACTTAATGTAAGCATGTGTAGGAAACACCATCTTAATGAAACTTATAATTAATTAGATGTTTAAGCTCAACACATGACCGAAATTTAGTACTATGGATACATGAAACCAAAAACAAAAGATAGAACACACTCTAAGAAGTGGGGAGCTGAGTTCTTGGTTGCCAATTCCTAATCCAATCCGATATTGTGACCAGATTCCTGCTTATATCATCAATAGACTCACTCTGAAGTGGCACCACAATATCTGCCGCATGACTGGACTTTGCTTCCTCCAGCAGCACTTGATATCTCATATTCAACATAGATTGAAAGCTTTGATCCAGTGTAACCCCTAAAAACATCATGGCCATATACCAGGATTTTGTCATCGCAAAACCATATATCAGAAATCCATTTTCGCAATACCATAAATAAATCACTTCAGGTTGTAAAATGTAGGAATCAGATGACAATATTTGTTGGCCTAGTTAGTTCCTGGAATCTGATAAATATGGATTTCACTTGTAAATGATCCTAAATCATTACTAAGTTCCTGTAATTTCGAGTGGCTATGACGAAAAGAAGGAACCAACGCAACAAAGCAGTTTTACAGAAAAATCTCTAAAATAAAATTGTGCCGCATATCAGCAAAAGGTATTTTTTCTTTGATGATTGTCATTGACTGGATATTTAAGCTCCATAAAAATGGTCAGAATCTCTACAAAGCACAAGTATTGACATAAAAGAGAAGAAGCCAATGTGTGCTTATTTTATTCTACCTGCTAGCGAGCGTTGTTGGGATTTTAACACCCAAAATTTTAAAACTCCATGTTGTGTGTTTTGACAAGGCAAACCAATATAGGATGAAAGATACATAGCACACAAAACTAAATGTGAAACCTCCAAAATAGAAAGGAAACCACAAACCATTCATTATAATCAAATAATGGGCACAAACATCGGGCAAAACTGGTACATCATTTTTATCAGACAAAGCCAGAACACACATCTCATCATCATCTGAAAACATTTTTCAAATGAAATCAAGAATCTTCAATTGGGAACATTCAACCTCTAACTAGATCACACTCCAATTAGGAATACACTCAACCTCTAATTGGAACACACTCCAATTAGGAATACCCTCAACTTCTAACTAGAAGAGACAATCCAATTGGGAATACCCATATATTGTGAGGAGAGACTCTCCCTCCTCTAAGAGAGAGAGGGAGAGCCTCATTGCAAAATCTCACAGCGAAACCAAATAACACACTTTTTAATTGTACTACATTCATCACACATCTACAACTACATATTAATAGATAATGGATACAAAACATTACACAAGAGATACGACCAGCCTTTGAAGACAAAAACATCAAATACTCATCGTCTTCCATAATTTTACTCGAATTCCTCATACCTCTTAAAGTAACTTCATGTCTTTACTATTCCCCATATAGTTGTATGTCTTCTCACATTTATTGTATGATGAGGGACTCCAACAAGCGTATCATAAAGTATGGAGTTATCCGTCTGAAGAACCACAACATAATCAAACCATCGCTTTGGAAAGAAGTCACAGCCATGATAATCAACTATATTTCCACCTTCCTCCATCAAGTCTTTGAGCTCATCACAAACCTACTTGCCAAAATCCACTATAAGAGCAAGGAAAGCAACATCATTTTGACTCAAGACATCCATCTATTATGACAGTACACCCATATTTACTTAAGCATTGCAGCAATCCATGAGCAATTTTTTAATTTTTGTTCACTTGCATAAACTAGAACAAAATCATATGGGAACCTACTGAAACTGGGCAAAGATTGAGGGCACCATTCTCAATCGTCCTTGGAGTGGTAGTCTCCCTGTGATCAAATTTAATGCTTTAATTGATTCATTCATTGATTGATTCCAACGGGAATATACACCTACTTGCTCTAATTAAGGCAAAGAAAAACATTACTTAAATAAGGCAATTATACTACCAAGGAAACAACTGAAAAGGAAAATGCCAACTAATAAGCAAACATCTAGTAAATAGATAAGGTATCCTAAGAAAATCACAATCAGCAAAAGCATAATCAAAACCTCACACAACAATCATCTAATGCATCTAAAGTTGCGAAACAGAACTAACCATGTACAACCTACTATTATTTCAAGAATGGAGCCAATACAGTCTAGATAACTTCTTCATAAACAAATGACAACTATAAACCACCATTACCCAACTCCATCCAAGATCGCATGGACAAAAAGAGAGAGAAAAAGGTTATTGACAAAAAGGAGGAAGCATGTACCAGGTCCTCGTTGACAACATGGCAGTGCAGCTCATCATGCCAGCCATCGTGAAGGCTCTTGTCATGGACGAGGTCGCTGATGTTGACATGGTGGAGGCCGGTGTCATTGGCAAGGAGCGAGCAGGTGGTTGTCTTTGAAATAAATAAACTCTCCTTACTGAGAGCTTTTTCTATTCACATATAAATACAGTACATATCAAGAAATTAGTTACAAGAATTATAGGAGGAAAATCTGTATAATATAGTTACAATCTGTTAGGATATAGCTAGGAGGAAAATCTATATAATATATTTACAATCTATTAGGATAAAGATGTCACTTATCACCCCCTTCCCCTCACAAGCTCAAGAGGGGAACCAACTTGAAGCTTGAAGCGAAGCAATTCAAAATGAGGACAGTAGAGAGGCTTAGTAAACAAATCAGCGACTTGGTTAGGGGAGGGAAGATGTCAAAGTCTGACAATCTCAGCTGGTATCTTCTCTCGAATAAAATGCATATCAATTTCAATGTGCTTGCTTTGATTGTGTAGAACTGGATTGGATGTCAAATAGAGGGTGCTGACATTGTCAAAGTTGAAGGTTGGTGGAGAACACAATGGAATTTGTAGGGTTTTTAGTAAATGTAGTAGTCATATCACCTCTGAGCTAAGAAGAGCTAAGGAGCGAAACTCTGCTCTGGAGCTAGACTTAGAAACTATTGATTGTTTTTTAGAAATCCAAGAGATTAAATTTTGCCCAAGATAAATAGCAAACCTTGAAGTAGATCGGTGTATGTCTGGACAGCCTACCCAATCAGTATCAGTGTAACCAGTTAATGTGAAGGAAATATAAGGAGTAAAGTATAGGCCAAAACCCAAAATGCCTTTAATATACCATAGGATGCGCTTAGCAGCAAAAAGATGCGATGCGTGGGGAGACTGCATAAATTGACAAATATCATTAACAACATAAGCAAGGTCCGGTCGTGTAAGTGTTAGATATCGTAAGCTCTCAATAAGCTGGCGATACTTAGTAGGATTAGGCAGGATGTCACCATCATTCGTGAAAAGACGATCACCAGAAGTAGGAGTCGAAATTTTGTTGCATCATCCATACCAAATTGCTGAAGCAACTGAAGGGCATACTTGGTTTGAGAAAGGAGACTTCTAGATTTCTGATAAGTGACTTCCATTCTAAGAAAAAATTCAACTGACCTAAGTCCTTCATATCAAAGTGTAAAGAGAGAATCCCAATAAATTTTGAAATCATTAGCGAAGATGAGCCTATTAAGATAATTTCATCCACAAAAATGAAGAGAATTAACATGTGAGTATCAGTGGTGAGAACAAACATGGCGGCATCAAGAGGTGAATTTTGAAACCCAGAGTTGAGAAAAAATATACTAAACTTGTGATACCAACCCCGAGGTGCTTGCTTTAATCCATAGATAGACTTGTATAGTTGACAAGCATAGTCAAGAGAACTAGAATCAATAAACCCCTGAGGTTGCTTTATAAATTTCGTCTCCTTAAGATCACTATGAAGAAAGACATTCTTAACATCTAGTTGCCGAATAACCCAACCCTTTGAAATGATAATGGAAATAACAAGATGAATGATGCCAATGCGAACTATTGGATTGAAGGTGTCATTGTAGTCACAACCAAGCTATTGATAGAACCCTTTCGCAACTAGTCTGGCTTTGTATGGTTCAAGAGAGCCATGAGATCATTGCTTCACCTTGAAAACCCATTTTGAACCAACTACATTTATTAATGGAAGGCAAGGAACTAAAGACTATGTTACAGTTTTTGAGTAGAGAGTTAAATTCGTCATTCACTGTTTGACGCCAATTTGGGTCCTTGAAGGTTTGGGTGAAACATGTAGGTTCAAGGGGAAGAGAGGAGGAGGTTGCTAGAAGACAAGAAGGAATAGGGTAACGGGTATACAAAAGTACTTTGGGTTTGCGAGTCTCATCTTAGCTACAGGTTATTATAGGATGAATCTTAATATTGGAAGATGCAGTACTGAACATATAAGGACAAGGGTAGGGAGCATCTTGTAATAGTGAAGAAGTAGCAGGTTGCGAGGAAATGATGGGTGGAGAGGGAGAAGAGTGAGGGGCTGGAACATCTAATTGGGAGGAGACAATGGATGGTGATGGAGGGAAATGTATTGAGGTATTGGGTAGGGTAGAGGGGGTAGGCTGGGAAGGGACAGGAAGAACGAAGTGGAAGGGTGGGCTAGGAAGGGACAGGAAGAACGAAGTGGAAGGGTAGATTAGAGAGGGGTGTAGAGGTGAGAGGGGAATGAGCCTAGGTAGAGGAAGAAATAGAGGAGGGGGAGGATATATTTGGTAGCTTTGGGTGGGGCCGTTTGATAAACATAGGTGGAGATGAGGGTGGACTTGAGTTTGGTAAGGCAAGGAATATATATTCATGAAAAACCACACAGCGTGAGATCAAAATTTTTCCAGTAGAAGGATCATAGCATTTGTACCCTTTATGTGAATGACTATACTTGATGAAAATGCATTGACGACTTTTGTATTGAAGTTTCAACCAACCAAAGGGAGCAAGACAAGGGTAATATATGGACCTGAACGTATGCAAGAAATAATAATTTGGATTAAAGCCAAAAAGTACCTCATATGGTGATGAATTGTGTAGTAGAGGAGTGGGTAGACAGTTGATCAAACACACAGCCGTAAAGAAGGCATAGTTTCAAAACTTTTGATCCAAAGAAGCATGCGACAATGGGGTTAAGCTAGTTTCAACAATATAATGATGTTTCCTTTTGGCAAGGCCATTTTGCTCGAGCGTCCCTGGGCAAGATAAATGATGAATAATACCATTCTTAACAAATAAATCTTTTAAGGTGTGACCAACAAATTCACCACTGACATCACTTTGGATGTATTTAATTTTGGAGAGACACAAAATTTCCACCATATTAATAAGCTACAGGAAAGATATTAATAACATCAAATTTTTGACACAATGGATAATACCAAGCAAAATCTGCTTGTAACACCCTAATCCAGTTACTCTCAACCCAGACCAGAATTGTTACAAAGGATCGAACTACTCGTAAACCGATTAAGTTGGCTGACCCAAAACCTAAACGGCTACGACATAACCCTCTTGACGTCTCAAGATGGAGCACGCCGCTAATGCGCAAACAATATATGATTGAGATATAAAACCCTAACTGAATATTATGTGAATGTTATGATAATAATCACACACCAAAGTAATTAAAATAGCAACAAAATTCATAAAACCTGAAATAAAATGGATAGAGTCTCCTCTAAAAGTGCAATAAAGGGACGACCTGTTAAAATACATCACAATATACTATATATATATAAAACAATAATTTATATCGCAATAGAATTCAAATCATCCACACATATTGTAATTGGCATCTCGCCCACATGCAATTCATGCTCAGCATATTTTTGTTCATTTTCAACTCAACATAGCTGATTATTCCCGGACATTAGAATATTTCCAAGCATTTCTAGAACAAGGCATACAAGCCTCACAAACACATGCATATATACCCAAACATGTAAGTCTAATACAACAGCCAATCACATCACATCTTACGCAAAAGTCGGCGCGGCGCCAGGTATGTGTGTGCAATGCAAATACTAATCCTTCGTCAAGGCCAGCATATGCCATTCATCATCTTCACCTACATATAGTAGAAAAACATCAACAACGGGTGTCACTGGTCCAAAAATAGCTAGTATCAAA
>JAURVB010001499.1:0-23297 GCA_033002965.1 Piper betle | reverse complement strand
CTCCATGGCCGGCCGGCGGCTTCTCTTCCCGCCAAACACCCTTTGTTTTTTGAACTGGAATGAGAAGATGGGCTTCAACTCAATAATGAGAGATAGGCCTTGGGCAAGTATATAAATCATTTTCAAATTATAAAAATTATTTTTATAAAAAAGAAAATAACAGTTTATAAAATAGATCAATTGATAATAATAGGCAAACAGATGAAGATGTAAATAAATTATAAATTATAAATAAACAGAAAGTAACACATAGTAATTCATTAAAAAATCGAAGTTTAATCTTGGCTGTAAAAGTAAATCTGAAGACCTAGCTAATTTGCTTGTAAATTACAATATTTTACATTCAAGTCTGATCTGATTAGTCAATGTAATTTAATAATTTTAAAGTCTCTAAAATGAAGTTATTTAAAATCTGATCTAACCAGCCAATATATTCATCATCTTCTGAAAAAAAATAAAATTGAGAGCTTCATTTGCAATAAAAAAAAAATTCATCTATTGACGTTAGGAGGAGAATCAGTCAGATCGGTTCTGTTACAATTCCCTCTAGTAATTGGTGTTAGGCCTTTTGGGCCCGCACCTAAACTCCGAAATCACTATTGGACTTTTCAAGCCCCCAAAAAGGACTTTAAATTACCAAAGAAACTCGCAATAAGTGTCATGAGCCTCTCTTAAACCAAAAATTAACCTAAGAAATAATGTTTTTCCATTAGCCTATATACAAGTCATCAATAACCTCTATGACCGATGTGGGATAAACCCAACAATTCCCCTTCACACATCAGCCGTGGCCCGAAACCATCACCGTCTAACAACTCTCCTTAAACTCTCCTTAAATCAGACGGCACCCTCTAACAACTCTCCTTAAATCAGAACTCTCCTTAAATCAGACGGCACCCACCTCAGGTGGAACCCATGAAGGATGAAGGAAACAATAGAAGGAAACAATAACAATCGGCGTAGGCAAACCCGGAAACAAACCCGGAAACAATCGGCGTAGGCAAACCCGGAAACATCAGGTGGAACCCACGAAGGAAACAATAACAAACGGCCTGGCTCAAACTTGGCTTTGATACTGTTTGTTGGGCCCTTTGGGCCTGCACCCAAACTCCGAAACCACTGTTGGACCCTTCGGGCCCTTAAAGGGACCTTTAAACTACTAAAGGAAACTCGCAATAGGTGTCACAAGCCTCTCTTAATCTAAAATTTAATTTAAGGAATAAGTGCTTTTCCATTAGCCTATATACAAGTCACCAACAACCTTTTACGACCGATGCGGGATAAACCCAACAATTGGTGTGATCAATTGCGGAAATCAACTGATGATCGATATCAGCTAATGGCGTTTTCCCTTGACATGCAGGAGGAAAATGAATACAATACAGAAGAGAAGATGCAAAATTGCAGCTCATAAATATAATAGAGACAAGCATGGCTGATTGGTTACAACAGCTAAATTACAACATTTTACAACTAATGAAATGAAAAAAAGTAGATATATACTCCTGTATTGCAAAGCTTGGGACCAGATGGGTCCTGTTTGATTTCATCAAACTTGCTGCACCACATTCGAGCTCAGTTAGATCAAGTTCATTCTTGCCAGCACACTAGCATGGCGACACACCGGCGGAGAATGTAGAACCTGGCTCGCTGCTCCTTGATAAAGCGAGCACACCGGTGGCCGAAGGATCGACATGGGCCGCAAAAATTTCGGCGAGAGTAGGCGCCCTCCTTCATGACTACCCTCCCTTTCATCTTCCTCCTCATCTCTGCTTGTTCTACTCGAGCAAGGTGTGTGTTGCGTGTAGGTACTAGCTCCCAGTGCAGTAGTTCTGCTGCTGGCTTTCCTAATTACTAAATAGATGCATATTTATACATCTCCTAAACTCTCCAAAGTTGAACTAAAGTGTATAGATTTGACATGGGAATTCACTTTGTCTCTTATCTTTGATCTTCTTGAACAGAATCATTTGATAACTTCACAAACCAATTGAGTGATGAGAATTTAGCATGCGGTGAACTGTATTAGTCAAAAAGAGCCAGCTAACTACTACCCAAGCTAGGGGATGGAAGGAATTAACTTGGAAAGATGCCAGAAAATTAAAATAGTGGGAACAAAAGATATGGGGAGACAGGGAGAGCATGCTTGGAGTCCTAGTAGAGACTTGAATTAATAAAGATCACCCTCTAATCATCATCTCTCATTATTGATTTCATTCTAGTGGAAGTCAGTTAGCAGGAGTGGTCAAAAGTTGGGCAATCTCTTGAAAAGCGATTGCCAAATGATTGCTTTGGATACTTGCTCCATATGATAATTCTCATTTTTTGGTTTGTCTTTCAGACTCTCTTCATGTGTGTTTGCACTAGTTCATATCTCTTCATTGTTCTTGTTTCTTTTTGCGTCTGTGTTGGATCATAAATGACAAGTTCACGAACAGACGAACGCCTACAATTGTCTTAATTTTTTTTATGATAATTAGTGGTTTTCTTGAAGGGGGTGTTGTGCTCATGAGAAGAAGGAAAGGGACGTTTGACCCATCATTCGCCAGATTATGAGCCTGATAAAGTGATCTTTGGCGGGCCATCAATTAGGCCTAATCTCTTTTCTTTTCCGCATAAACTTGACAATCATAGATTCATGTCCGATCCATTCTCATTGGGATTGCGACGCCTTTGTACAAAGCAGATTCGTCATTGAAAATCTCCATCATAAACTCTCTGGAAATAATGGTTCATCCTCTTCAAAACCATCGCCTTTTGTTAATTGGAGATGGTACATCAAATAACACATACAGTACCTGTGGAAAATAAACATATGTACCAATTAAGCCGAAGTAAATGATGTTTTGCTGCACTGTAGGACATGGCTTATGAAAATTGAAAAACAGAATCCTCAACCACCGTACAAACACATCTCAACAATAATATTTGGTGCAGTGTTTATAGATTTCGAACACTACACATTACTAATCCTTCCGGGCTAGCTGTGATCTCTCTCTGCAATTCCTCGTACTCATCAAAAGAACCCGAGTAAAAGTTCACTGTTCCGTCTTGCACCACCCATACTCGGCTCCGTTCTTCATTCTCACAAACACGAGTAAGCCTCGAGTCATGACTCACCAACACTACTCCACCCGCGAACTCTTCCAACGCTTCCCCCAGAGTATCAGTGCTCTGCATGTCCAAATGATTCGTTGGCTCGTCTAACAGCAGTATGTCTGGCTTTGACATTGATATCGAAGTGAACACCACTCGAGCTTTTTGACCTCCAGATAGCTTGGCAATCGGAGTAAAGTGATTATGGCTTGGAAGCCCAAAATTTCCAAGGCAAGGACGAACAGCCTCCTGTTTGCTAAGCCCCTCTTGCTCTGGGTGAAGCCGGAGAAGACACTGGGTTCTCTTCCATTGTTAAAAGATCCACAAAATGCTGTGAATACCGCCCAATTCTTAACTTCTGACTCCGCCTAACCTCACCTTCGGTGGGTTGCAGGTCTCCGGCCAGTAGGGTCAACAACGTGGACTTTCCTGCCAACTCGGGTTCCATGTCAACGCCAGGATCAACTTTTGATAGCCTAAAATCTTCCCTGCTTGGATAGCTAAAACTCACCTCGATAACGAGAGGTGGTGTCAGCTCAGTTGGCTCCGGGAAGTAGAAGTCCACTATATAATCTCTCCACTTCCTTGGTACCTCAGGCGTTGGTGTGTCATCGTCTATCTTTCCCTTCCCTTTGCTTTTGAAGCTTCTCTTGCAGAAGTTGCTTTTGCATGATCCTTAACTATTCTTGCTGAACCCTATCACCCCTCCTCTGTGCAGCTTTTACTTGCTTCTTGTATATGTCATGCTTCTTGTTCATTTCCTTCCTCTTTTGTTTATAACCGCGTCCAAATTCATCGAAATTCCCTCCATACACATGCAGTTGCAGGTCATAAGGTGGATTATCTCATTGCAAACGGAGTTAAGGAAATATCTATCGTGTGAAACCACAACTAGAGTCTGTTTCCATCCGCGTAGATGCTCCTCTAACCATATAACAGCACGAAGATCAAGATGGTTGGTGGGTTCGTCCTGCAGGAGAAGAGTGGGTTGTACAAAAAGTGCCCCGGCCAATGATATTCTCATCCTCCAACCACCACTGAACGACCTGGTTTGGCGCTGTTGCTTCTCCTCCGTGAAGCCCAACCCGCGGAAGATTTTGGCTGCCTCCAGCTCTGATACGGGGAAAGTCGGGGGCATGGATGAATTTTGAGTTATTCAAACGGAGGGAGCAAAGGAATCACCAACAATATTGGGCCTTGGCATCCATTGGACCGACGGGATTGGGGAGGGCGAAGGCCAGAAGGGTCTGGGACTCTTGACACAAATGGGTAATATGAGTATTATGTTTTGATTAGGACACTCCCCAAACTATGCACTTTCGCCCAAACGTTAGAAATAGATCTCACTGGATATCTTTTATCTTCCTGTGGGTGGGAGGTGATGCAATATATATATATATATATATATATATATATATATAGGGAAAGGATTGCTGTCCTGCAGGACAGCCAAGATGGTTGTCATGCAGTTTTCAGCCGTCGGATGAAATCATCCAATAGCTGAAAATCCCAACCCTTTCCCCCCTTCCACTTTCAGCCACTCCCACCGGTTTCACCCCCTCCGGCCGCGCATCTTCCACCCGCCCCGCTCCCCTCGCCCCTCTCCCCGCCCCACGCCTCGCTCCGTTCCAACCACATCCCCCCACCATCCCCATCCCGTGGCCGCCAGCCCCTATTTTTGCCGGAGCGGCCTTGGGTCACCTGGGGCCGCCCAGGCTTGGGGAAGAGTCCGGAAGGGGGGGACGGGGGCTACGGATGGTCGCCCGGCGGTGACGATGATTTCCGGCGGCGGTATTGCCGGTGGCGGCCGGCCAACGTGCAATGCAATACGAGAAAAAGTGGCGGCTTTCTCGCCTCTGAGCGGCACCTCAAGTTGGATTGAGGTTGACGACGACGAGGGAGGGTTGATGAGAAGACGGCGGCATCTAGGCGACTGACTGTGGCGAGGCCGGCAGCGCTCCACGAAACAGAGCAGGCAGTGGCAGCAAACAGGGTAAGGGAAAGAGAAAGAGGGAAAAGGAAGGGAAAGAGGGGCGGCGATGGCGGTTTTGACCGGCTATGGTGCAGGTAACGCCAGCGGCGAGGTCGCCGGCGGTCGGGGTGGAGGGCGAACGTCAATAGGGGAGAAACAGAGGATGTTGGAGCGAAGAAAATGACTCGATGGCAATTTCGTAATAAAAACTTAACTCGCCCCTAAGCGGCACCTCAAGTTGCATTGCACGTTGGTCGGCCGCCACTGGCAATGCCGCCGCCAGAAATCGTCGTCACCGCCGGGCGACCATCCGTAGCCCCCGTCCCCCCTTCCGGACTCTTCCCCAAGCCTGGGTGGCCCCAGGTGACCCAAGGCCGCTCCGGCAAAAACAGGGGCGGGCGGCCTCGGGGTGGGGATGGTGGGGGGATGTGGTTGGGGCGGAGCGAGGCGTGGGGCGGGGAGAGGGGCGAGGGGCGCGGGGCGGGTGGAAGATGCGCGGTCGGAGGGGGTGAAACCGGCGGGAGTGGCTGAAAGTGGAGGGGGGGAAAGGGTTGGGATTTTCAGCCGTTGGATGATTTCATCCAACGGCTGAAAACTGCAGGACAGCCATCTTGGCTATCCTGCAGGACAGCAACCCTTTCCCCATACTATATATATATATATATATATATATATATATATATATGAGGGATGATTTGCTGTACTGCAGCACAGCCAAGATGGCTGTGCTGCAGTGTTTCAGCCGTTGGATCAAATCCAACGGCTGAAACATGCCCCCCATAAAAATAAAAATAAAAATTTACGGCGCTGCACCGCCGCCGCCGCTGGCTGACGCGTCGCCGCCACCCCAGCCGACGCGACGCCACCCCCTACACCGCTCGTCGCACCCCCGTCGGGGCGGCGACGTATCCGCCAGGCGACGGGGTGGCGGATCTAGCCGCCCCGGGTCTTCCCCTGTCGGCCTGCCGCCCCGCCGCCGGGCAACACCACCGCCGCTCGTCCCCCGCCCGCCACCCCGCCGCCACCCCGCTGCGCCCCCCCCGGCCCCCGCCTGCCACCCGGCCGTGCCCCCCTCGGCCCCCGCCTGCCACCCCGCCGCACCCCCTCTGCCTCCGCCCGCCACCCCGCCGCGCCGCCCCCGTCCCCTGTTGCCAGCGCCCCCCCCCCCCCCCTTTTGATCTTGGCCGTTGGATGCTAATCCAACGGCCAAGATTGTGCTGCAGCACAGCCAAGATGGCTGTGCTGCCAGTACAGGAAGATTTTCTCCTATATATATAGGGATTGGCTACCCTAGGGCGACCGCAGGAATAATTTTCTGCGGTCACCCTAATCTGGGCCGTCAGATCTAATCTGATGGCTCAGATCTGTTTTTAAAAAAACCCTAATCCTAACCCTCCACCCTCCCACCGCTCCACCCTCGCCACTGTCGGCCGCGGCGCCGCCACCTTTCGCCGGGCCCACGTCCACCGCGCCGCCGCCGTCGCCGCACCCACACCCCAGCCCGCGTCGCCGCCCGGGTCGCCTATCCGCGCCGCCACGCCCGCTCGCGACGCGGACGGGTGCGGTGACGGCGGCGGTGCCATGGACGTGGGTGCGGCGAAGCGGTGGCAGCGCCGCTGCCGAGGTTGGCGAGGGCAGCCGCAGCGGCGCAGCGAGGCGGCAGCGGCGACAGCGCTGGCAGGCGAGGTCGCGAGCGGGCGTGGCGGCGCGGATAGGCGACCCGGGCGGCGACGCGGGCTGGGGTGTGGGTGCGGCGACGGCGGCGGCGCGGTGGACGTGGGCCCGGCGAAAGGTGGCGGCGCCGCGGCCGAGGGTGGCGAGCGGCGGCGGCAGTGGGAGGGTGGAGGGTTAGGATTAGGGTTTTTTTAAAAACAGATCTGAGCCGTCAGATTAGATCTGACGGCCCAGATTAGGGTGACCGCAGAAAATTATTCCTGCGGTCGCCCCCAGGGTAGCCAATCCCTATATATATATATATATATATAGAATTTTGCTGCTGTGCGCTACATGAAAATGTAGCGCATCAGCAACGACTGTGAATCTGGGCCACTGGTTTGAAATCCAGCAGTTCAGATTTTACTGGAGATCAAGACCCGTCTGGCCACCCACTTGCCCGCTTGCCCGCCCGCCAGCCCGCTTGGGCGCTGCCCGTCCACCCGCCTGGCCGCCGCCCGCTCGCCGCCTGACCGCGTGCCTGGCCGCGTGCCCGCCCATCCCCACCCCCAGCCGGCGGCCCCGTCGCGGCCCCCTTGCCCCGGCACGATCTGCCTTCCCAACACCGCCCGCCGCCCGCGACCGACTCCCCACTGCGACGGACCACCCGCCACCCCACCGCGGCCGGCCCGCCCCTCCACCGCGTCCCCCCAAGCCTCCCATGGGCTGCTTGGGGGGCCGCGGCGGGGTGGCGTGGGTGGTCCGTCGCGGTAGGGAGTCGGTTGCGGGGCAACGGGCGGGGTCGGGAGGGCAGGTCGTGCTAGGGAATCCGCAACAGGGTGGCGGGCGGCTTCAATCACGCAGGGGCTCGGTCGCGTGGCGGGTGGGGGCGGACGGGCGGCGGGTCGGCGTGCAGGAGGCCGGGTCGGCCTGGCCTGACGGGTCTAACAGGTCGTGATTATGGGCTTCAAGGCTGCGGGCTATTGAATTTTCATCTAACGGCCCACGGGCCATACTGCCGCAATGCGCTGCAAAACTGCAGCGCATTGCAACATTTTTCTATATATATATATATATATATATATATATATAATTTTTACATATAGTGTATAAATCTATTTTTATTAACGAACATTGTGAGCTTGCATAGGCTATTAATTTTTTATCTAATAGTTCATATATAACTATCTAATCTGAATTGTACAATGAAAAATTAACTACAATAATCCTGCTTACAAAGTTCACATATTAAAAGTTCGCCCCTCGATTGTAAAATATATTTTTATTACAACTATTTTGGTAATCATAATAATAAAATTAAAAGCATTAGCTAAATTAATTTAAATTTATGAGAATATTTAATTATTTTATCCACTTTATTGATTCATATAAATTTTAAATGGAAAGACTTAATTGTGTTCAAATTTATAAGAACTATATGTTGCAAATTGCAATATGTTGAATAATGGTGAAATATATGTGCCAAATTTTTGAAAAATAACGTTTTAGTAAAGTTACCATAACTCATGTATAAGGGGTTGTCACACCAAATAAAATGACCACATTCAAGAAACATATGTTCTGTAAAATTCTAACACTATGAAGTCATAACATTAACTAACTAATTATTCTTTAAAAAATATTGCAATGAAATAAAAAATTGATAAAATAAATCAGTCTGTACTTGCTATAAGAGCTTCATAATAAGATAAATAGATAGACTCAATATGAGATCTATTTGTTGGGCCCTTTAGGCCCCCAAAAGCAACTTGCAACAAGATAGGATAAAATTTTTTTATTAGCCTATGAGCCTATCAATATGGGATAAACCCAATAATTTGCCTTCACACATTAGTCAATTTCAAAATCACCAAACAATCTCACTTTCATACACCACACATTGGTCGATATCAATATCACCAAACCCCATGCACCACACATTTGTCAATTCTAAAATTGCCAAACCCTAAAAGGACTTGCAACAGGTGTCACAACTCTCCCATTGATCTATATACAAATCACCAACACATTCTACGATTGATGTGGGATAAACCCAACAACTTTTACGAGAGTAAAAGGTCACTTCATAGATAGGTTTATTTTTTGCGGCGATCTTTTAGTATGAATCCTTCTTGATCTTTTTCAATGATTCATGAAATGCAGAAAATCCATTTCTAATGTCCTCGGGAAGCGGAAGAATGAAAGGGGGAGAACAGTAGTCAGGTTGCCATTCTTCTTGTCAAGAAAATATGAACCAAGAAGCCGATCCGTATAGAATGCATTAATAAATGGCATCAAAGATCCATATGCGACACAGTTTCTGAGAAGAGCATTAGGTCCATGATCTGTAAAATATTTTATTTTAGTGATTGAAACAAAACCAAATGAACGTATTTTAAAAGAATGACTAACATTGTTCTTCTAGCTAATTATATATATGTTGTCTTAACAAATAGCCTTCCCCTCAAAATTTTTGGAATCAAGAGTAGTACGGTACTTAAACATAATGTACCTGGACGGAGGGGAGGACAAGACTTGCACAACACCCAGCTATACCGGCATTTATATCTACATACATGCAGAACATTTTTCTCTCATAAGAACTTGTTCAATTCAAGGCAAATATATTGAAAATAATTTAATTGAGCATGTGCGCACACCTATATATATATATATAGCAAAGGTTTAATATGTACCATCACGTTTTCCTCGTAGTTTTGTCAAAAGTAGGTCAACGGAAGTGAAGAGTCCAATAAAGATTGCAATAGGCTAATAAACCATAAAAAAAGGATGATTCATCATTTTAATATAAAATATAACAACAAAAGAGATTTCATTTGCAATACAAATGACCAAAAAATATAAGGGTTGTTTTGAAAATATAAATATCGTAAGGGTTGATTTACCTTAGCCGCCGAACTTGCCAGTTGAAAAGTGCCTCTAAGCCCTTTTTGGCTGACAAACCGGAAGCTGAAAAGAAGGGGGTGAATATTCAAAAATCATAATACTTAATATGTGCTTTGTATATATAATAATCAATAAAAGAAGTTGAAACAGGATTAGTACTAGCTAGTTAGGTTATTTTATAGATGATACAATATAACACGGAATTAAATTAAATAATAAGGAAATATTAACCAACAAAAGGATAGGAAATTAAGAGTCCTACCACAAGCCAGCATGGACCCCATTACCGCTGCTTCAATGCTATGTTTGACGGCAGTTTTAACCAGGCTTATGTTTGATGGAGGTGTCGTTTCATCATCGCTATCGGAGTCAAAATATTCATAGGTTGAAGACGCCAAGTTTGTTTCTACATAGCTGTTAAATTTAATTTATTATGGGAGCAGATAAATAAATAAATAACTAATTAAACTCGTGCTCATCACAAGGAGTTAGATGCCTATCATTTATTAATTCAACCTGGCAAGCTTATATTCTAATATTGAATGAGTTCCCATTGCGATACAGCTTTCAAGATGGGCACCAAATGGTGAACCTGCGAAACATGTGAAGCATAAGGCAAATTCTCAAGTGTTGAAGCGCATGCTGTATATTATTCACTTAGTGATGAACTTGATAATTCTAGTGATTTAAAAAATATTAGAAATTATAATTAATTTATTATCGCACATAGCAGAAAGAACTAACTAAATCGCTAAGATTGTCAATTTCATCTCTAGAAAACATTATTATCATGTTTAAATATTTTAATAATTACTATACTATATTTATAATCAATAAGGTGAATATTTATTTTCATCGAATCGAATTGGGTTCAACTAGATTATAAAAGTATAAATAAATATTTTATTAAATATAAAAAATGAATCGTGTTATCAATGTTTTAATAAATGCGGTTTGGAACACGTCAATAAAAAATATTTAGTTAAAATTTCAAAGTAACTAGCTATATATGGATTAAAATGGCTCATAGGCTTAAACTACAATAAAATAAAATCCTTATATCATGCACAAGTGGGTGGTATGATCCCGTATTTAAAATTATGGTACTCATCATATCAATAGCACAATCACATAAAATTAGAAGTAGTAATTTGCTGGAAGGTCTCATACTTAATACATCTATAAGATCTGATAGGAAATAAGAAATCATTATTTATTAAATATTCAAATTAATACGGTTGTAAGACTTAATGAGGAGTAAAAAATTAGTATTTATTAAATATTCTGAATGTCAATTTAAAATTTTCAGTGATAAATAAGTGTTATCACCCATGCACGTTCAGTTCCTTATTGCCTTACAGCCAATTACTTTTCTAAAATAAGCACATACCTAGAAAAGAACTTTGGAAGAGACCCATACAACACCCAGCTACACCTGCGTTTATATCTGCAAGTAAAACAATTCGATTTGTTTAAGAAAACTGCGATCTTTCATTAATGAGGATTGTTCATATGAGAAGAACGTACGTCTGCAAATAGCGGATGCCCATGGGACACTAGAAATTGTGATCGTTGATGATCCGATCGTCAACGGTCACGACTGTGTGTCCCCATGTGCATATGCTGTTGACGGACGTTGCAATAGCCAGTCTATTTATATATGTAGGCAATTAACTTGGTGACAAAAAAATTCAAAACTAAAGTTAGTGCGTACGATCATGTTTTCCTCGAAGGTTTACTAAAAGAGTGACTGCAAGTTGGTACACGCCACTTGAAATTGCATAGATCTGAAAAAGAAAATATTTAAAGATATATATATATATAAAGAAAGAGATCAGGAGATACATGATGATACTCATGCATATATGTCTCACTGTAAGGTGAAGATAAAGAGAATTATAATTCAAAGAACGGTACTCAATATTTTGTTTTTAAAAATAAATAGTACTACAACCCTACTCATGTACAATAACACACGGAAGAAATGTGTAAATATAATAGCCTCCTACCTTAGGTACAGAAGCTGCAACAGCAAAAGAGTGTTTATAACCTTTATTTTCCAGCAAGCAATGACCTACACCCATATTATTCAACTTCATCAGATAATGAGAACAATAAAATTGCATTAATTAGTTGGACAAGCCGACAAATTTCATCTAACCAACAAATGAAAAGCCAACATGCATGATTCCTCGTTTCCTTATAATCAACAAGTTGGTTTTCATTATTATGAATGAATATTTATTAATATTCAAACAATCAATAAAGATATTACATGCATAACTAATTAGTAAAGAGAACGAAGACGGAATAAGATTTGGCGGTACGTGCTGAAATTAACAATACAAAGGTATGATATATAAGTTACAATAAGTAGACAATATCATGCATGCATTATTTGTAAAAAAGAAACATAAGAGAATAAACAGACCATAGGTCATGGCGGATATGAGGAAACAATTTTTAGCGAAGACATCAACAGGGGGACCAAGTGATTTGGCAAAGTCTTGGGCTGATGAGACGATGAGTGAGATTGTCGACGTCGGCTTCTCCTCTTTCATCTTTGTTGTCCACGCACGTAGAAGTCGTGTAAGATGAAGATAACTTCTGCCGTCCCACCTAATACCACCATGCACGATTGTAGGAAATAAATAATGAATAGATTTACGTATATATATATATATGTATATGTATATATATATATATATATATATAATCCAATCGCCATAAAATCAACCAACCATAGGCTTCCTGTATATATTACAATTAGAATTAGTAAACCTAAATCTTCTAGGCCTATTCTAAATTTTGTAGATTTATGAAATTAATAAATTGTTGAATATTGAATAATTAATAAATAATAACATATTAAGATTTTAAATATATATATAATATACGAGACTATGATAAATAAATATCTGCTATAAAATAAATCAAATAATATAATAGAATATTATAGTTATTTTTTAATGAAAGTTGTATTATATTCTAAGTCAATTTAAGTTTATGTTAAAATCAAAACCACTTAAAGATAGTCAAATATAAGAATAATAAACACTAAAATTAAATAGCGTCAGGCATTGCATGATCAAAACCGCCTACTATTAAATAATGAATAGTTAAATTATAATGTGGTTTTCTTTTATGGCATGGATGAATAGCCTGATTGTGTAAGAATGAATATGACGCCGCTCCAAGAATGACGATAGAGAACCAGCGAAATCACCTCTAATTTTTTTTAATTTTAGCAACCACAAAAACCACCATCATTGAAGTGGGTTCTTGTTATAAACACACAAAGAATTAAGAAATATAAAAGACGTTTAGTTCATGCCCGACGGGATCAGTCAAAGCAATCAAAAGCAAGACAGAGAAAGCAGTTATACATCCTAATCCCATGCCATAAAAGAAAACTATCTACTCAACTAACATCCCCACGAAACAACCTAAAATCAACAACAAAGAAGGAGAGCTAACGACCATACCAACACCATGAAAACAATTTAACCGCACAGAAGGAACCAAAATCAACGAAAAATAAGGCATTAAAAACTGAATGAAGAGATTATTAATCATCTTAAAAATAATATACCAAAAAAGAAAAATCTGGCGTTGATCTTCGTTTCTTCGCGAATACGTTGACAGCAAGTCGGCGGCGGCGGGGTAGAGGGCAGAGGTCGGCTTTTTGGCCTCGCTTTTATAGGTGCTGAAGCTGAAGCGGGCGGTTTGTCGAGCGGAAGATGAACCAATTTGGTCTATTTAAATGATTGATCTGGGTCGGGTCGGTAACAGTGCAATGCCCACTTCTTCCTTCGTGACCACCAACAAAGCACCAAACCGAAAAATATGGATTACCGTTTTAAACTTGCTCATCTCCAAAAATTGGCTGAACGACAGACTCCCACCAACAAAAGAACAAATTAACAAATTTAAATCCCCCAATGTAAAGTTGATCACCTTTTTCTTTACGCTTTGATTTCAAGTTATAAATAGAATAGCATGATATGGACGGGAGCAGCGAGTCCAGGTGACCTACGTTCCAAAGAGTGTTCCTTGTACGACTGAACAAAGGACTTAGAGGGGGACAATAGAATTGGTGACCTGTTCTTCCCATATTTCTCCAACCAACCTCATTTACTAGTTACCTCACTTCCATTTAAGTACAATATGCGTGAATTAATGCAGGGAGGTGCCTCTTAGTTGCTTACGTAGGTGAAGATTGGCGAACAAGAAATCTCTACTGTCGGCCGTTATAGTTTGTTTTAGTAGTCCCCAGTTTGGATCGTTCATTTGAGATCAAGAGAGTATCCAAAGGCAAGTTTGATAGACTTTATTTAGAATTTAGATTTCATATCAAATTATCGAGAGAAATAAAATAGATAAACAAATAGCGGAAGCGTACCTGAAGCCATAAAAAAATCAGAGTCTTGATCACTTAGGTTTTGGATCTTCCAAATTCAAGACTAGTTTTCTAAACCAAAGTTCTGGACAATGGGATACCAGAACGAAAACCAGATATGAATTCAGGGACCATAACCTCCATATTTATAGCCTTAGTTCTATAAATTCAATTCCACCCATAACGAAAGAGAATTTATGAAAAGGTATCTACACATTAAATTCCACACTTTTCTCATTAAATTCCACACCTTAATTTATGGCTCATAACCTTTAACTTTAGTAGATCAATTTAATTTAGCCAACCTTATATAATAACATATGATACAATTCCTGATTCATGTATATATTTATGTCCAATTTCCAACAATCTCTCACTTGGACTTAATATATACACAAAATAATTGTATAACTTTATGAGCTCCAAAACATATGTCATTATACCAAAATAACAATCTCGTCCATTAATCAATGTCAATATAGGATCAAGGCGATTTTCGTCACATTGAGCGTAACTAAACCTTCCATGGTCACATACACCAACATAATCAAATGACATAGATCAAGTATGGATGTGTAGCATGAAAATTACATGTAATTTGATCTGAACATGCCTATTTTCAACTGGTCCAACCTTATGAGATCACCAAAATACCAAAACAGAGTGAACCTTAAACCAAAATACTGCAGTTTATTACAAACTCCCACTAAAGTAACATATCATCAAATGATACAATACCCATCTGAGCAACATGCTCATGAAAGACCTTGGGTAGTAATCCTTTAGTAAGCGGATCCGCAACCATGGAGTTTGTTCCAATATGTTCTATTGATACTTTACCACTCTGAACTCTTTCTTTACAACAAGAAACTTGATCTCTATATGTTTTGATTTAGATGAGCTCCTGTTGTTATTTGAATATGACATTGCAGATTGATTGTCACAGAATATCTTAAGTGGTCTTTCAATATTATCAACAATACGCAGCCCTGTGACAAAATTCCGCAACCATATTCCCTGATTGGATGCCTCATAACAAGCTATGAATTCGGCTGCCATAGTAGAAGAAGCTATGAGTGTCTGCTTAGCACTTTTCCAAGAAATAGCTCCGCCAGCTAGTAGATAGACATAGCCAGAAGTGGATCGACGACTATCTTGACATCCAGCAAAATCGGAATCAGAATATCCTGTGATCTCAAGTTGATCTGATTTTCGATATGTGAGCATGTAATGTTTTGTTTTCTGAAGATACCTCATGACCCTTTTGGCTGCTATCCAGTGATCCAACCCTGGATTACTTAGATATCTGCCCAACATTCCAACAATATACGCAATATCTGGACGCGTACATACTTGAGCATACATAAGACTTCCCACTACTGAAGCATAGGGAATCTTTTGCATTTCCTTTTCTTCTATATCATTTTTGGGGCACTGATTGAGACTGAATTTGTCTCCCTTAGAAATAGGGGTATCTCCTGGTTTACAATTTTGCATGCCAAATCTTTTAAGCACTTTTTCTATATATGTCTTTGTGATAATCCAAGTATACATCGATCGCGATTCCGATGTATTTGAATTCCTAATACAAAAGATGCATTACCAAGATCTTTCATTTCAAATTTCTTTGACAAAAGATTCTTGGTTTCGTGCAAAAATCTATATTATTACTGGCAAGTAATATATCATCAACATATAAAACCAGGAAAATATACTTACTCCCACTAAACTTATGGTATATGCAATCATCAATCACATTCAACTCAAAACCAAATGAAAGAATCACTTGATGAAATTTGTGATACCATTGACGAGAAGCCTGCTTAAGTCCATAGATAGATTTCTTTAATTTGCAAACCATCTTCTTTGAATCTCCTAATACAAAGTTTTCTGGTTGCACCATATAAATTGTTTCATCAATGTCACCATTTAGAAACGCAGTCTTTACATCCATCTGATGTAACTCAAGATCAAAATGTGCCACCAATGCCATAATTATTCTAAACGAGTCTTTCGATGAAACTGGAGAGAAAGTCTCATTATAATCAATGCCTTCCTTTTGAGTAAAGCCCTTTGCAACAAGACGAGCTTTATATCTTTCTATATTACCCTTCGAATCCCTCTTGGTTTTAAATATCCATTTGCAACCAATGGGTTTCGCACCTTCAGGCAATGAGACAAGATCCCAAACGTCATTAGTTTTCATGGACTTCATCTCTTCATTCATGGCATCAATCCACTTTTGAAAATTAGAACTCTTCATGGCTTGATGAAAACTGATTGGATCATCATTAACCATTTCATTATTATCCTCATGTTCTTGGAGAAAGATAATATAATCATCTGAAATTGCTTTTCTCCTTTCTCTTGTGGATCTCCTCAATGGCATTTGCTCTTGAGGTTGTTGAGTTTGTTCGTCAGGTATAACTTGAGTAGGGAGATTCTCGACATTGTCTTGTAATTCTGGTATTGTTTCTTGAACAACATCAGAAATATGATCCTGATTCTGATTTTTATCAAGAACAATTATGGGAAGAGAATCAGATTCTTCTTCAAAAACAAAGTCTCTAACCTCATTTCCCCTTTCCAAACCAACATCCTCAAAAACTGGGCATTTCTCGTCTCAAAAATGACTTAATAGTGGGATCATAAAACTTATACCCTATTGACCGATCAGAGTACCCAACAAAATAACTGTTAACTGTTCTTGAGTCCAGTTTCTTTTCATTTGGCCTATAAGGCCTTGCCTCAGCTGGACAACCCCAAATGCGTAAATGCATTATACTGGGCCTTTTCCGGTCCATAATTCATAAGGGGTCTTAACTGTTGCTTTTGTTGGTACTCTATTAAGAAGATATACTGCTGTCTTTAGTGCCTCACCCCAGAGTGAATCAGGCAAAGTAGTATGAGCAATCATACTTCTTACCATGTCCTTTAATGTTCGGTTTCGTCTCTCAGCAACACCATTCATACTAGGAGTACCTGGCATTGTGTATTGCGGGACGATTCCACACTCTTCTAGAAATTTGGCAAATGGTCCTGGACGCTGTACACCTGATCCATCATATCTGCCATAGTATTCACCACCACGATCAGATCTGATAGCCTTAATAGTTCTGTCAAGTTGGTTCTCAACTTCAGCTTTATATGCCTTAAATACTTCCAATGCTTGAGACTTCTCATGAATGAGATAAAGGTAACCATAACGAGAATAATCGTCTATGAACGTAATAAAATATTGTTGACCATTCCAAGAAGCCGTAGGGAAGGGCCCACAAATGTCCGTATGTATTAGTTCTAAGACGTTTGAAGATCTATTGGCACCTAGTCTCCTTATATTTGTTTGTTTTCCCTTAATGCGCCCACTACATATTTGAAAATCTGCAAAATTAAGAGAATCAAGAATTTCATCTGACATAAGTCGTACAATTCTTTGTTTAGAAATGTGTCCTAAACGCTTATGCCATAGTAAAGCAGAATTCTCATTTGTTAATTTTCTTTTTGTACCACATAGTTCCACATGCAATGTTTCATTAAAAGATGCAATAGTATCAAGTAAATATAGATTATCATAAAAAGATAAGGACCCTGTACCCACAATATTTGAATTTAGAAAAGACTAAACTTATTATTTCTAAATGAACAAGAGTAACCAGATTTGTGCAATATAGAAATAGAAACCAAATTTCGTCTAAAAGACGGTACTACATATGTCTCTTTCAAATCCAAATAAAATCATGTCTGCAATAATAATCTAAAAATCCCTATTGCTTCAACTATAACTGATTTGCCATCACCCATATAAATGAATCTTTCAGCATCATTTGGCTTTCTGTAACTCAGGCAACTCTGCATTGACATACTTATGTGAGTAGTAACACCTGAATCTAGCCACTAAGTGTGTATTGGTACTGAAACTAGATTAAACTCAGAACAAACAAAATTAAGAAATGAACCTTTCTTTACATGCCAGGCATGATACTTAGTGCATTCCTTCTTCATATGTCCATGTTTACCACAAAAGAAATAGCAAGAAATTTGATTTTCTTTCTTTTACTGTTATGTGTGAGACCCATTATCAGCATCCTTAGCCCTCTTTTTTCTTATTTTTATCCTTATAGGTACTAGCCAAGTGAGCACTTTCAACCTGTTCTTGTTTCAATCTTTCTTCTTCTTGCACACAATAGGAAATGAGCTCATTAAGAGTCCATTTATCACTTTGACAGTTGTAACTGACTTTGAATTGACTGAATTGTGCAAGAAGAGAAATTAAAACTAAATGCACGAGCAAATCTTCAGATAGCTCTAACTTTAGTGCTTTTAGTTTTGAAGCAATGTTAGACATCTCTAAAATGTACTCCCTGATGCTTGTTTTGCCTTTATATTTCATTAAAATCAAGTTTGTCAAAAGCGTACTTGTTTCAGCTTTATCAATTTTGATAAAACGCTTTTCAATTTCGTTGAGAAACTCACTGGCTGTAATAACCTTTTCAGACACATCGCCCCTGAAGGTCTCTGGAATTCCCGTTTCATGATCATAAGACTCATGCGATTTGAACGTTCCCATTTCTCAATGTCCCGTTTGTCCTCATTGGAACTTTTATCGGTAAGAGAAGCAGGTTGTTCAGTTCTTAATACAAGGTCAAGATCCATGCATCCGAGAAGAATCATTATACTTTCTTTCCAATCCTTAAAGTTATCTTTAAGCATTGGTACTGAGTTTATGTTGGCAGAAAATATAGAAGCAAACTGATTAACTGAAGAGAAAACAACATGCCCACAAATAAGATTAATAATTATTAATCTCATTAATAGATACCTAGCACAACATCAATATTTAGTCTTTGGACAGAAATATCAATTTGTAAATGGTACTCTTAGTGCAATAATAAAATATAGATAATAAATCCTGTCAAATAATAAACCTTCCTTTTGGCCGATTTATCATTCACATGGAAACCTGATAATTATCTCATATTTATTATTTTAATATCATAATCAAATATGGATAATAAATCCTGTTAGATAAAAACCTTCCTTTTGGCCGATTTATTATCCACATGGAAACCTGATAATTATCCCATATTTATTACAATAATGAGTCTTTAGTGTAGTAAAATATGAACAATAAATCCTGTCAAATAATAAACCTTCCTTTTGGCCGATTTATCATCCACATGGACACTTGATAATTGTCCCATACCTATTACCACATATGAATATAGAATTCTGTCAAACATTAACCTTCCTTTTGGCCGATTAATATCCACATGAATTAAATACTCATAATTATCTTAATATTTAAAAAATAAATTAATTTCCACAAAAGAGGCTACTTTGGCAGCATATTGTAGTCCTTAATAAATTTTAAAATATTAATTATGTTTTAACCAAAAGGTTATAAAGAAAATATCTTTATGTGGGAGTTTCCAAAATTATAACCTTTTGTAACTTTATTTTCCTCATGTTATGTTACCAAAGAGGACCTTAATTTTGGGATTAAATCCACAAAAATTTATAAAATAAAACCTAAGGCTCAATAATTTGATTTGAAGTTGGCTCTGATGCCGCTTGATAGACTTTATTTAGAATTTAGATTTCATATCAAATTATCGAGAGAAATAAAATAGATAAACAAATAGCGGAAGCGTACCTGAAGCCATAAAGAAATCAGAGTCTTGATCACTTAGGTTTTGGATCTTCCAAATTCAAGACTAGTTTTCTAAACCAAAGTTCTGGACAATGGGATACCAGAACGAAAACCAGATATGAATTCAGGGACCATAACCTCCATATTTATAGCCTTGGTTCTATAAATTCAATTCCACCCATAACGAAAGAGAATTTATGAAAAAGGTATCTACACATTAAATTCCACACTTTTCTCATTAAATTCCACACCTTAATTTATGGCTCATAACCTTTAATTTTAGTAGATCAATTTAATTTACCCAACCTTATATAATAACATATGATACAATTCCTGATTTATGTATATATTTATGTCCAATTTTCAACCAAGTTTGCAACCCAAAGAAGATGGTGAAGAGATATATCACAGAGGAAGGAGGAGATTAAATGCCTGGAACTGAGGTGAAAGTGGCGAGCGAAGGTGTTTTCTTTTCCCTCCCAACGACCTCTGACAGCCATTAATGGCCGGTTTTCGATCGAGATGGGAAGCGGAGGTGGTGGTGGTTTCATTAACAGCCCGGCTGAGCGTAAGCTAGGTACTAAATGCTTCTATCTTCTTCATCTTCTTCCCACCACCCCTTTCACACCCTCCCCTCGCTCTTTCTCTCTCTATTTATATTTTCCTTCTTCTTCTCCTCTCTCTGCTCTACCTCCACGACATTAGTGCTCCTGTTACTGATCTCTGCAGCTTTACCTCCCCTCCTCAGTGCAGGCGCTTTTTCTGCTCCTCTGCCCACCTTCTGACTTTACTCGACCTGTCCCACGCGCTCTTTCTGCTCCTCTGCCACCTTCTAACCTTACTCGACCCGTCCCAATCAGTCAAGCGTCTTTTCCCGGCGATTGGTGGAGCATCTCTACGAGTGAAGAAGCATGGACGTACTATGGGCCAAGCTCTTCCTGGCAGTCATCTGGGCCTACTTTATCTGGTTAACTAGGCTTTCCCGGACTCTAAGCGGGCCGCGGGTCTGGCCACTTGTGGGCAGCCATCCGGGCCTCATCTACAACTGCCAACAGATGCACGACTGGATCTCCGACAATCTCCGGGCGGCGGACGGGACGTACCAGACCCGCATCTTTGCCGTCCCGCCGGCGGCCAGTGGGAAGGGCCTCGTCGCGGTCACCTGCGACGAAAAACCTGGAGCACATCCTCAAGACCCGGTTCGACAACTACCCGAAAGGCCCGGTCTGGCAGACCGTTTTTCACGACTTCCTCGGCGAGGGCATTTTTTACTCCGACGGCGAGACCTGGCTCTTCCAGCGGAAGACGGCGGCGCTCGAGTTCACTACTCGGACACTCCGGCAGGCCATGGCCATGTGGGTGAACCGATCCATTCAAAGCCGTCTTTGCCCAATTCTCTAATCGGCCCGGGTCAACAGCGAACCGGTCGACCTCAAAGACCTCCTCCTCCGCCTCACCTTCCACAACATCTGCGGCCTTGCCTTCGGTAAGTACCCCGAGTCGCTCTCCCCCGGGCTGCAGGACAACGGCTTCGCCACTGCCTTCGATACCGCCACCGAAGCCTCCCTCCAACGCTTCATCCTGCCCGAGCTGGTCTGGCGGGCCAAGAAATGCCTCGGGCTCGGTATGGAGGTGAACCTCGCCCAAAGCCTCCACGGCATCGACCAGTACTTGTCCGACGTCATCAAGACACGCAAGCAAGAACTACTGAGTCAGAAATCAGGGTCCCACCACGACGACCTCTTATCCCATTTTATAGGGAAGAAAGAGTCCTATTCGGACAAGTTCCTCCAGCACGTGGCGCTCAATTTCATCCTAGCTGGACGCGACACATCGTCGGCGGCGCCGGCTCCGCGATCACCTACTCCATCTACTCCGCCGGCCGGATGAGGTCAGTGTGGGGGAACGACTGCCTGGAATATCGGCCGGAGAGATGGCTTTCGCCGGACGGGAAACGGTTCGAGGCGCAGGACTCATTCAGGTTCGTGGCGTTCAATGCAGGGCCGAGGATCTGCTTGGGGAAGGACCTGGCGTACCTTCAGACGAAGTCGATAGCCGCCGCCGTATTGCTCCGGCACCGACTCACCGTGGCGGCGGGGCACCGGGTGCAGCAGAAGATGTCGCTGACCCTGTTTATGAAGTACGGGCTCAAGGTGAATGTGGAGGAGAGGGACCTTGCGCCCATTGCCGGCCGTCTCGCGGCAGCACAATCAGGCCTGATCTTCAGCGATGACGAGAGGATGTGAGCTTGAGGGACTTGGAGTAGGAAGAGGAGAGGCAAAAATTCCGTCCAACTTTTTTCTACCTTTTATTGCTTTAGCGGGGTTAGTGTAATTTACAATCTGAATTGTATAAGTGAATCTGGGCGATAAAATTATATTAATCCGTCAGTTAGATAAATTTTTTAAATATAAATTGTATTTACATATTTTATACGATTCATGTTCAAAAAATATTATAAATTCATTAATCAAATTACATTCCTAATTAAAGACGGAGAGATTTATATTAAATTTATCACTTAAATTCTTTAATAAGTTTAATCTCATTTATAATAAATTAATAATAAAATATTATTTATATTATCAATTTGTTTTAACAATATAAATTATATTCACATTTCATTAACCTCATAGAATTGTGGATATACGTAACTTTTGATTTGGGAGCTCAAGAGGGTTGGAATTTATAGAGAAAAAGGTAGAAGGAAAATAGGAGATGAAATTATTCACTTGTTTGATTGGTTAGTCTTACGCATCGATCTAATTCTTGTGCAGTAGAAAACATTACAGTATTCTATGGAATACGAGATTCGAATTTGGTAATTTAGAGCTTCTTTTTTAGTGAATAAACTATATATATAAAATATAGTTTGCGATGGTTTAGGTATCAACGTGGATGATTTTGTTCCGCGTTTGATCACTGGTTTCGTGACTTCTGGAAGTATGATATGCACGTACAGATATCATCCACTTTAATTATGTTATATATTGATGTGAAGAGCCTACATATACTAATACTCAAATTTTCTAAATCCTTCTCCACAAATGTTGTTCACTTGCGGAGAGCAACCTGTTGATTGATTTCTTCACTTTTGGCTTAAGAAAGGATGGGAAGTAAAGTACAATCAATTCCTGCAACTAATTCCCCGATTCACTTTCACCTTTAACATGAGAAACATGCGAAAGTAATACAATGCAAATTACAATCAATTCCTGCAACTAATTCCCCGATTCACTTTCACCTCTAACATGAGAAACATGCGAAAGTAATACAATGCAAATTAATTAAAGTAACTTAAGTAAGATTCTTTCGTAAATAGATTATGTTATCGTGTAAAACTAAATAATTGTTGGGCCCTTCGGACCCCAAAACGGACTTGTAACAGGTTCATAGGCCTTTCTTAATCCAAAAACTAGTTCAAACATTAAGGCTTTCCCATTAGCCTATATGCAGAGTCACCATCTTCTTTCAAATGGGATGTAAGACTAACAAATAATCCCCCCCCACACATCATACCACCCGAATCATCTCCCCCATGGCTAAGAAGACTCCAATTCGGGCTGGTACATCTCCCCCTCACCACATGCTCGGGGCGCAATTTGTCGGCTGGTCCGAAA
>JAURVB010001498.1:0-25807 GCA_033002965.1 Piper betle | reverse complement strand
CCAAATATATGTTTGTGTCATGCTAGAATTGTTGTACTTTATTAGATTTCATATCAAATCATCGAGTAAATAAACTAGATAGCGGAAGCGTACCTGAAACCATAAAAAAACTAGAGTCTTGACCACCTTAGATATTGGTCTTCTGAATCTAAGAAGAGTTTTCCAAAACCTGAATTCTGGACAATGGGATACCAGAACGAAAACTGCTTATTGATTCAGGGACCATAACCTCCTTATTTATAGCTGTAGTTTCATAAATTCATTTTCACCCATCACGAAAAGAGAAATATGAAAAGGTATCTACACATTGAATTCCACACTTTTCACATTGAATTCCACACCTTAATTTATGGCCCATAACCTTTCACTTTAGTAGATCAATTTAATTTAGGCCAACCTTATATAATAACATATGACACAATTCTTGATTTACGTATATATTTATGTCCAACATGTAACAATCTCCCACTTGGACTTAATATATACACGAAGATAATTGTATAACCTTATGAGCTCCAAAACATATGTCATTATTCCAAAATAACAATCTCGTCCATTAATCAATGTCAATATAGGATCAAGGCGATTTTCATGTACATTTATCGTAACTAAACCCATCCATGGTCACATACATCAACATAATTAAATGAGATAGATCAAGTATGGATGTGTAGCATGAAAATTACATGTAATTTGATCTAACATGCCTATTTTCAATTGGTCCAACCTTATGAGATCACCAAAAATACCAAAAATACCAAAGACAGAGTGAACCTTAAACCAAATACAAACTCCCACGTAAGTAGCATATCATCAAATGATACAAAACCCATATGAGAAACATGTAACACCCCGTTTCGGCTCACCCGTGAACCGACCCGGAAATGTCACCGGCGACCGAACCGTTCGCTAATCTACTAGATTCGGTTAAGCCGACCCGGATCTACTCTCGGCGTCTCAAGATGGAGATGCAAATATGAAATGCATGAATGGGAACAATTGGATTCTAACGGAGTCCTACATGCATGCCATGACGTGCAAGCAAAGACAAGACAAAACAATAAATGAGAAACCAAAAGAAAATATATACTACTACGGAAAAACGGACAAAGTTTCCCCTAAAAGTGCAATAGGGGCCAACCTGTCCACAACAAGGGTATATAAATATTTTATCAAAATACGATAAAACATAACAATCTACCATGACATTCAATCACTATCTCATTCGTTTTCACCTGAGCCGAGTCTGAACTCCAAGGCTCCCTGCTCATTCACATCTATCCGTTCATTTCATAACAGGCAATTCATCAAGACAAAAACATTCTAATAATCATTCACACAGCATTAAACAACCATCATTATACATTACACGCGGCAGGTACATGTGTGCGCGGTTCCGTGCTGCTCCTCCGCAGTCCCGACAGCTTTCATCGCTCGCATTCCTCACCTACATATATATAGAAAAACCATCAGTAACGAGTGTTACCGGCCCGGAAAATAACTAATATCAATCTGGCACAGGAGAGCAAACTCTCCTGTTGAATCAAAACCATATACTTCCTCAAGAACTCTCATCAGGGCACATACGGGAGCGTCGTCGGGCCGTCGCCCTCGGGTCGACAGCGTCCCCCTTTCTTTCTCATTCTCATACCTTGGCCATTTCTCTATCGCTTCTCGCATCAAATCTCATTCCTTACCGCCCTCTTCACCTTCCATATTACTCCTGGCCTTGAGCACAAAGGCCGAGCACTCTCAGGCAGTCGCCTTTAGTGCCCTTTGAACCACAAGTCTAGACATGCACTGCATTGCAGTACCCGTAAACCTCCACACTTCTCCGGGTTTGAGGAACTCAAAGGTGGAGTTGTCCGGATCCTTTGGGAACGAAGTGGGTTCTCCCCAGCTCCAGAGCCCGCTCTTCCGAGCACACGCCCTATCTGAAGGCGTGGCCGTCAGTAACCCTCATTCCATCTCTCACCGAAAACGCGAAAACTATATATATATATAGGCCTAGGTTGGGATTTATACAATAGGCCCGAAGGCATCGTGAGCTGGATCTGAAGTTCGAAAACAAACTCGAGGGATCTCATCCTCGAGGGTTATTAATCCGAAAAAAGAACCGTTGGCTAAATGGCCCGAGTTAAGTGGGATCCGATAAAATGCCACTTAACTCGTCCTGCACATGATAAATCAAATACACAATAGAGTAGCGTAAAAATAGAGAACGAGTCCTAAACGGACCTGGTAGAAGCTCCAAACGGATCCACGCACCTAGGCGGCGAGCTCCTACACCGTACCTACACAATCAAGCTAAAAACTAACGCCCGCATGATGAATCACACATCCTATAGCATGCACACACAATCAACACAATCACGCATCAATCAACACACATCAACCTATATCAATTCTAGCAAGTCTACTTAGGCTAGTTTGCATTAGATCATGATCATTACCTAGTTACCCTAATTAGTTTCTTAGCCTCCATTTTTAACACCACTCAATCAAACAAATTTCATATTTTATCACTTAATCAAATCTACATTTATATATATTATTATAACACACAATTCACCAATCCTAGCATGCAATTCTAATAATCAATACTTTCAAATAATTAAGTTAAAATAAATTATACCTTGCGTCGTCGAAAATCGGCGACGGCTAGGGTTTCTGTTTTGTGGCTCGAAACTCGAATTCGGCACCTAGCGGTGTCCGAAGTCCGATCAGATTGGACCGGGTGCGTTCGGCGGATGATCCGGCAAATTTCCCATGAATCCAATTTTTCGGCAGTTTTCCGGCGTTGTGTCGGCAGTTTTCCGGCGGATTCCGGCGGTTTTCCAGCGATGATTCGGGACGGGGCAATCAGGGGGTCTATCGGCACCAGCTCGACGAGCTTGGTCCGATGGTGGTGTCAAACAAAGCAGCCGGGGCGGCAATGGCTGTCGGCGGCGGCGTCGAAAATGGGTGGCGGCGGCGGCATGCTCCGATCGGGGCTGCGGCCGGCCTCGACGGCGGTCGGGATGATGGGGGAAACGTCGGCGACGGCGAGGGGGTGGTCGTCGGGGTCACAGCGGCGGCGGCGCGGCCCGGACGGCGGCGAATCGACGAGGGAGGGCGTCGCGGCTTGTGGGGCGATTCAGGCGTCGTGGCGGCGAGACGGTGGCCAGGGTGGGTCGTGGCGGCACGACGACTGCACGGTGGGGCAGGGCGGCGTTGATCGGCGGCTGTACGACGTCAGTGCGGCGGCGGTGACGAGCACAATGGGCGGCGACAGCTAGGGTTTTGGAAGGGGGAAGGTGTCGGGAATGGAGAAAATATACTCTAGTGGCAGTTTCGTAATTAAGTATTGACTCGATTCCTACTCGAGTCAAAATAATAACTAGTTCGTAATAAATTCTAAAAAAAATCTAGAAAAATATGGAAAAATCCCATAAAATAAAACAAACACAACAACATCCAAATGTCATGCTCTATAACTAATAACCCACCCGAATATAATCCAACGCGTCCTAATGCGTTATTCGGCCTAAAACTATTCTACGATCAAATAAAAATAACAATCAATACTGTATACCTCCATATACTTGATAACCCATTTTTCATCATCTTTTAGACGTTATCATCGTACACTTGAGCATACATGACCCTCATCGCTCATAACTCACAGCTGGCCTCAACTCAGCTCGCGGTCCATGAAGCTGACTCGACTCGAACCGACGGTTGAACTGACTGGTTCACTCCCGTAAAACTCTGACTCGAGTCACGGGTTTTACAACCTTCCCTCCTTAGAAAAATTTCGTCCTCAAAATTTTAACCAAGGAAGTTTCAACCATGTTCCTCATCTAAATGTACATGTTGGCGTAGTACCTAGTTGTGAAGCTGGTTGCTCGAACAACTCCGGGTACCGCTTCCTCATCTCATCTTCTCGTTCCCACGTAGCTTCTTCAACTCCTCGTCGGGTCCATTGCACTCGCACTAGGGGAACTTCTTTTCTTCGGAGAATCTTCACCCTTCGGTCCACGATTTGGACTGCATCTTCTGGGTACATCAGGTCCGGTTGCAGCTCTACCTCTTTGAAGCTGACAACATGAGAGTTGTCAGGGTGATACTTCTTCAACATTGACACGTGGAAGACATCATGCACAGCTGATAGGTGAGGAGGCAATGCTAGCCTATATGCCACTGGTCCAATGCGCTCAATCACGTCAAAGGGTCCAATATAGCGCGGACTGAGTTTCCCTCGCGTCCCGAATCTCATGTTTCCCTTAGTTGGAGAGACCTTCAGGAGAACGTGATCTCCTAACGCGAAATGAACCTCACGTCTGCGCTGATCTGCGTAACTCTTTTGTCTATCTTGAGCTGACCTCATTCTTCTTCTAATCCTCATTACCACCTCTTGTGTCTGCTGGATCATTTCTGGCCCAACTACTACTGGTTCGCTGCCCTGCACCCAACACACTGGGGATCTGCATGGTCTACCGTACAGTGCTTCGAGTCGGTGCCATTCCGATCGTGGCCTGATAGCTGTTGTTGTAGGAGAATTCCACCAGAGGTAGGTGTTCTTCCCAACTCCCTCCGAAATCCAGGATACATGCGCGAAGCAAGTCTTCCAGGGTCTGTATGGTTCTTTCCGTCTGTCCGTCTGTTTGAGGATGGAAAGCTGTGCTGAATCTCGATTCTGTGCCCATAGTTGCCTGAAAAGCCTTCCAAAATCGCGATGTGAACCTCAGATGCCTGTCTGATATGATCTCCCGTGGTACGCCATGTAACCTGACTATCTGATCTCTGTACAGCGTAGCCAATGTGGTCAGTGGGTAATCCATCCTGATCGGTATGAAGTGTATGCTCTTTGTAAGTCGATCCACTATGACCCATATCGCATCCTTTTGTTGGCGGGTCTTAGGTAAACCAACTACAAAGTCGTTAGCTATACTCTCCCACTTCCACTCTGGGGTTTCCAACGGTTGTAGCATTCCACCTGGACGTGCGTGCTCAGCTTTCACTTGCTAGCATACCAAACATCTAGCCACTGTATCGTATACTTCTCTCTTCATTCCTGGCCACCAATAGGTTCGTCGGACATCGTGGTACATCTTCACTCCACCTGGGTGTACTGAGCATCTCGACGTGTGAGCTTTGTGAAGAATAGTACTTCGAAGTCTGGGATACTCTGGAACATTAGGCACGAATAGTTGGCCTCTCAATCTGACTAATCCGTCTGTATCCCTGGCCAATTCCTGATGTGTTCCGTGTTCCAACCACTGCTTCAACTGCAGATCTGCCTCCTGTGCAATCCGAATCTGCTCAAGCACACTTGGCTGAATCGTAAGTCACGCCATCATCCCAACTAACTATCTCTGGCTCGTAGTGTGCTCGGTCGCTAACAATGCTGCTAATCCTGCGGTGTACAAGAATCCTGGCTTCCTGCTCAATGCATCGGCTACCATATTCGCTTTGCCCTCATGGTATGCTATGTCGACCTCGTAATCAGCTAACATCTCCAACCATCTCCTATGTCTGGTATTTAGATCCTTCTAAGTGAAGATCTATTTCAGATTCTGGTGATCAGTTAGAAGTCTGAAAGATGTTCCGTATAGATAGTGCCTCCATATTCTGAGAGCGATTATGACTGCAGCAAGCTCTAGGTCATGAGTAGGATAGTTACGCTCATGCATTTTGGGTTGACGAGATGCATAAGCAATAACCTTATCCTTCTGCATCACAACACAACCTAAGCCAATCCCTGAGGCATCGGTATACACTACAAAATCCTCATGTCCCTCAGGCAATGCGAGGATAGGCGCCGAAGTCAACCTCTCCTTTAGCATCCTGAAACTCCGCTCACATTCGTCTGTCCATATGAACCGTTCCTCTTTCCTACTCAGTCGTGTCAGAGGGGCTGCTATGGAAGAGAAGTCCTGAATGAACCGTCTGTAGTATCCAGCCAATCCCAGAAAACTCTGAACCTCCGTAGGTGTCTTCGGTTGTTCCCACTGCACTACTAGCCTCTATCTTAGCTGGATCCACTGAGATGCCTGATGCTGAGATGATGTGGCCGAGAAAATTCACCTCTGACAACCAGAAGCTACACTTCAAAAATTTCCCATACAACCTATGCTCTCTCAGTGTTTGCAACACAATCCTCAGGTGTTGCGCATGTTCTTCCTTAGACGAAGAATATACCAGTATGTCATCCACAAAGACGATCACAAACTGGTCCAAGTACTGATTGAACACTCTGTTCATCAAGTTCATATATGTTGCTGGAGCATTGGTCAATTCAAACGGCATGACCAGAAACTCGTAGTGTCCATATCTCATCCTGAATGCAATTTTTGGGATGTCTTCTGCTCTAATCCTCAATTGGTAGTATCCTGATCTCAAATCAATCTTCGAAAAGACGACTGCTAAACTCAACTGGTCAAATAAATCATCAATACGAGGAAGAGTGTATCTGTTCTTAACCGTTGCATGGTTTAGCATCCTGTAATCTATGCATAACCGCATGCTTCCATCCTTCTTCCTCACAAATAACAACGGTGCTCCCCAAGGGGAAACGCTCCGTCTGATGAATCCTTGGTCCAACAGTGTCTGTAGCTGTTCCTTCAGTTCCTTGAGCTCCAGAGGTGCCATCCTATACGGAGCTCAAAATTGGGGCTATGCCAGGCATCAACTCGATGGCAAGATCCACCTGTCTGTCTGGCGGCAATCCAGTAATCTCCTCAGGAAATACATCTGTAAATTCGCAGACCACTGGAATCTCCTCTATTCTCGGCTGTTCCCCTGGTCCACTCTGCTCAGTCAAAACTAACGCTGCCATTATCAGTTCACTGCCTCTGTCCAGTTGTCTCACTGCACTCTGCGGCCCTGTGTCCTTGCTGACCGTAGTTGTAGCAAACCCTAGTGCCTACTTTGCACTCTGTGGCTCAATGCCCTATCTGATCGCAGTTGTAGCATACATTTCTGCCTGCTCTGCACTCTCCCCAATGATGGCGTTGGCAATTCTGACAGAATAGGGCTCTGCTGCCCTGAACCTGGCCATCCATGGCTCTCATGGCTACTGGCGCATCCACACGTCGTCTCTGTTGTGCCTCCTGCTCTGGCTGATATGGCCTCGGATGTTGCTGCCTCAGGTCGACATCTCGACATGGTTGTGTAGCTATCACCCGCTCTGCTTCACCTGCAGCTCTCACTACATCACCGAAGGTAGTAAACTTCCTATCCAAGTATGCCATCCGAATCTCATGATGGAGGCCTTCATAGAAGCGCTCTATTCTTCTTCCTTCGATCGGAACCAAATCTGGTGCAAATCTCTCCCACGCTCTAAACCTCGTCTCATACTGTACCACTGTCATAGGTCCTTGCCTCAACATCTGGAACTCCCGTTCCTTCCTTTTCCTATCATCTGGTGGAAAGTACTTTTCATTGAATTCCACTCTGAATTCCTCCCAAGTGATGTCCTGAGGCTGGCGATGAGCAAATACAAAATTCTGCACCGAACTCCACCATATCCTTGCTTCGTCTTGGAATGCTCCTGTGACGATGCGTACTCTGTGTTCTACGGGGCATGCCATACTATCAAACACTCCTATGGCCGACGATATCCATAGGAATGCCTCCTCCGCATCCAACTTCCCAAAGAAAGGTTCGTCCGCCATTCTTCACGAACCTCTCATATTGCCACACTTCCAAACTCCTCGCGATCTGTTTGATCCCTCTCCTTGCTCATATCGGGGAAACTGTGGTCTTGTACCAACTGGTACACTGTCACCTCCAACTGCTCCACTCCCCCTTGCGGTCTGCCCGCTACCTGCTATCGCGGGTCCACTGACGTCCTGACTCATCCTTGCCTGAAGTGGGGCAACCAGAGGAGCTGTTGTGGGGGTAGCTCCCTGTTGCAGCGGTGCAGGAGGCGGCGGCGGAGAAGGGCCCATGGGCGCTACTGGCTCTCCTTGCGCCTCTTCATCCACGGCTGGTCTCTTCTCTGCTCTAGCCACTGATAGAGCTATCTGTCTAAGCTCTCTCCTAAATTCCTCCTGATTCTGCTGCATTTGCATCTGAACCTCAACTAGCCTAGCTATCGCAGCATCCCTTTCCTGTCGACTACTCCCACTGCGGTGACTGTCGCGTCGACTGTCTCGGCGATGGCTCTCTGTACGGCGACTAGCTGATACCAGTACACTCGTCTCTGCTGGTGGCATGGTGGTCCTAGGTCGACTGGAAGCTGTGTCACTGTGACCACAGCTGGGGCTGTCCTGCCTGGGCATGGGAGGAGATGGACTCCTGATCTGTGTCCGACGGGTCTGTGTGACCATCCTGCTAGTAGTTCCTGCTCTAGTCTACTCGCCTGTCACACTACCGATTTGTAAGGAAATCTACAATCAAAAACATTAAAACAGAAAAATACCTGTCGGAACAGCTCGGAGCAGCTTCAGCACACATGTAACCTGTATGCATCTACCATCCTAATCACCAAGAGTTAGCTCTGATACCACTATTGTAACACCCTGTTTCGGCTCACCCGTGAACCGACCCGGAAATGTCACCGGCGACCGAACCGTTCGCTAATCTACTAGATTCGGTTAAGCCGACCCGGATCTACTCTCGGCGTCTCAAGATGGAGATGCAAATATGAAATGCATGAATGGGAACAATTGGATTCTAACGGAGTCCTACATGCATGCCATGACGTGCAAGCAAAGACAAGACAAAACAATAATTGAGAAACCAAAAGAAAATATATACTACTACGGAAAAACGGACAAAGTTTCCCCTAAAAGTGCAATAGGGGCCAACCTGTCCACAACAAGGGTATATAAATATTTTATCAAAATACGATAAAACATAACAATCTACCATGACATTCAATCACTATCTCATTCGTTTTCACCTGAGCCGAGTCTGAACTCCAAGGCTCCCTGCTCATTCACATCTATCCGTTCATTTCATAACAGGCAATTCATCAAGACAAAAACATTCTAATAATCATTCACACAGCATTAAACAACCATCATTATACATTACACGCGGCAGGTACATGTGTGCACGGTTCCGTGCTGCTCCTCCGCAGTCCCAACAGCTTTCATCGCTCGCATTCCTCACCTACATATATATAGAAAAAATCGTCAGTAACGAGTTATACCGGCCCGGAAAATAACTAATATCAATTTGGCACAGGAGAGCAAACTCTCCTGTTGAATCAAACCATATACTTCCTCAAGAACTCTCATCAGGGCACATACGGGAGCCGTCGCCCTCGGGTCGACAGCGTCCCCCTTTCTTTCTCATTCTCATACCTTGGCCATTTCTCTATCGCTTCTCGCATCAAATCTCATTCCTTACCGCCCTCTGCACCTTCCATATTACTCCTGGCCTTGAGCACAAAGGCCGAGCACTCTCAGGCAGTCGGCCTTTAGTGCCCTTTGAACCACAAGTCTAGACATGCGCTGCATTGCAGTACCCGTAAACCTCCACACTTCTCCGGGTTTGAGGAACTCAAAGGTGGAGTTGTCCGGATCCTTCGGGAACGAAGTGGGTTCTCCCAAGCTCCAGAGCCCACTCTTCCGAGCACACGCCCTATCTGAAGGCGTGGCCGTCAGTAACCCTCATTCCATCTCTCACCGAAAACGCAAAAACTATATATATATAGGCCTAGGTTGGGATTTATACAATAGGCCCGAAGGCATCGTGAGCTGGATCTGAAGTTCGAAAACAAACTCGAGGGATCTCATCCTCGAGGGTTATTAATCCGAAAAAAGAACCGTTGGCTAAATGGCCCGAGTTAAGTGGGATCCGATAAAATGCCACTTAACTCGTCCTGCACATGATAAATCAAATACACAATAGAGTAGCGTAAAAATAGAGAACGAGTCCTAAACGGACCTGGTAGAAGCTCCAAACGGATCCACGCACCTAGGCTGCGAGCTCCTACACCGTACCTACACAATCAAGCTAAAAACTAACGCCCGCATGATGAATCACACATCCTATAGCATGCACACACAATCAACACAATCACGCATCAATCAACACACATCAACCTATATCAATTCTAGCAAGTCTACTTAGGCTAGTTTGCATTAGATCATGATCATTACCTAGTTACCCTAATTAGTTTCTTAGCCTCCATTTTTAACACCACTCAACCAAACAAATTTCATATTTTATCCTTAATCAAATCTACATTTATATACATTATTATAACATACAATTCACCAATCCTAGCATGCAATTCTAATAATCAATACTTTCAAATAATTAAGTTAAAATAAATTATACCTCGCGTCGTCGAAAATCGGCGACGGCTAGGGTTTCCGTTTTGTGGCTCGAAACTCGAATTTGGCACCTAGCGGCGTCCGAAGTCCGATCAGATTGGACCGGGTGCGTTCGGCGGATGATCCGGCAAATTTCCCACGAATCCAATTTTCCGGCGGTTCCGGCGGTTTTCCAGCAGTGTCGGCAGTTTTCCGGCGGTTTTCCGGCGATGATTCGGGACGGGGCAATCAGAGGGTCTATCGGCATCAGCTCGACGAGCTTGGTCCAATGGTGGTGTCAAACAAAGCAGCCGGGGCGGCGATGGCTGTCGGCGGCGGCGTCAAAAATGGGTGGCGGCGGCGGTGTGCTCCGATCGGGGCTGCGGCCGGCCTCGACGGCGGTCGGGATGATGGGGGAAACGTCGGCGACGGAGAGGGGTGGTCATCGGGGTCACAGTGGTGGCGGTGCGGCTCGGAAGGCAGCGAATCGACGAGGGAGGGTGTCATGGCTTGTGGTGCGATTCCGGCGTCGTGGCGGCGAGACAGTGGCTGGGGTGGGTCGTGGCAGCACGGCGACTGCACGGTGGGGCGGCGCGGCGTTGATCGGCGGCTGTACGACTTCGGCGGCGGCGACGGCTAGGGTTTTGGAAAGGGGAAGGTGTCGGGAATGGAGAAAATATACTCTAGTGGCAGTTTCGTAATTAAGTATTGACTCGATTCCTACTCGAGTCAAAATAATAACTAGTTCGTAATAAATTCTAAAAAAAATCTAGAAAAATATGGAAAAATCCCATAAAATAAAACAAACACAACAACATCCAAATGTCATGCTCTATAACTAATAACCCACCCGAATATAATCCAACGCGCCCTAATGCGTTATTCGGCCTAAAACTATTCTACGATCAAATAAAAATAACAATCAATACTGTATACCTCCATATACTTGATAACCCATTTTTCATCATCTTTTAGACGTTATCATCGTACACTTGAGCATACATGACCCTCATCGCTCATAACTCACAGCTGGCCTCAACTCAGCTCGCGGTCCATGAAGCTGACTCGACTCGAACCGACGGTTGAACCGACTGGTTCACTCCCGTAAAACTCTGACTCGAGTCACGGGTTTTACACAACATGCTCATGAAAGACCTTGGGTGGTAAACTTTTAGTAAGCGGATCCGCAACAATGAAGTTTGTCCCAGTATGCTCTATAGAGACTTTATCACTCTGAACTCTTTCTTTCACAACAAGGAACTTGATCTCTAAATGTTTTGATTTAGATGAGCTCCTGTTGTTATTTGAATATAATACTGCAGATTGATTGTCACAAAATATATTAAGTGGTCTTTCAATATTATCAATAATGTGCAGACCTGTGACAAAATTCCGGAACCATATTCCATGATTGGATGCCTCATAACAAGCTATGAATTCAGCTGCCATGGTGGAAGAAGCTATGAGTGTCTGCTTAGCACTCTTCCAAGAAATAGCTCCTCCAACAAGCAGATAGACATAGCTTGACATCCACGAAAATCAGAATCAGAATACCCAATGATCTCAAGTTGATCTGACTTCCGATAGGTAAGCATGTAATGTTTTGTTCTCTGAAGATACCTTATGACTCTTTTGGCTGCTATCCAGTGATCCAATCCCGGATTACTTAAATATCTGCCCAACATTCCAACAATATACGCAATATCTGGACGCGTACATACTTGAGCATACATAAGACTTCCTATTGCTGAAGCATAGGGAATCTTTTGCATTTCCTTTCCTTCTATATCATTTTTAGGGCATTGATTGAGATTGAATTTGTCTCCTTTAGAAACAGGGGTATCACCTGGTTTACAACCTTGCATGCCAAATCTCTTAAGCACTTTTCTTTTCTTATTTTTGTCTTGATAGGTACTAGCCAAGTGAGCACTTTCAGCCTGTTCTTGCTCCAACCTTTCTTCTTCTTGCACACAATAAGAAATGAGCTCATTAAGAGTCCATTTGTCCCTTTGACAGTTGTAACTGCCCTTGAATTGACTGAATTGTGCAGGAAGAGAAATTAAAACTAAATGCATGAGCAAATCTTCAGATAGCTCTAACCTTAGTGTTTTTAGTTTTTGAAGCAATATTTGACATCTCTAAGATGTACTCCCTTATGCTTATTTTGTCTTTAAAATTGGAACTGAATTGATGTTGGCAGAAATCATATAAGCAGATTGATTAACCGGATTCATAGAACAAAACAAAATGCCCATAATCATATTAATAATTCAATCAATATTGAATCCCATCATTAGATACCTAGCACAACATTAATATTTAGTCTTTGGACAAAAATATTAATTTGTAAGTGGTACTCTAAGTGCAGTAATTAAATATGGATAATAAATCCTGTCAAATAATAAACCTTCCTTTGGGCCGATTTATTATCCACATGGAAACTTGATAATTATACCATATTTAAAATGAGTCTCAATACAGTAATCAAATATAGATAATAAATCCTGTCAAATAATAAACCTTCCTTTGGGCCGACTTATTATCCACATGGAAACCTGATAATCATCTCATATTTATTACAAAAATGAGTCTTAGTGTAGTAAAATATGGACAATAAATCCTGTCAAACAATAAACCTTCCTTTGGGCCGATTTATCATTCACATGGACACTTAACAATCATCCCATATTTATTACCACAAATGAATATATAATTCTGTCAAATATTAACCTTCCTTTGGGCCAATTAATATCCACATGAATTAAATACTCATAACCATCTTAATATTTAAAAAAATTAATTTCCACAAAAGAGGCTACTTTGGCAGCATATTGTAGTCCTTAATAAATTTTAAAATATTAATTATGGCTGAACAAAAAAGGTTATAAAAATAACTTTATGTGGGAGTTTCCGAAATTATAACCTTTTGTAACTGTATTTTCCTCACGTTATTTTACCAAAAGAGGACCTTAATTTGGGAATAAAAATCCCATGTACAAATTTCTTGTACTTTCCTTAATCATGAATCTGTAAAATCTGTAGATCTAAATATGATATGAAACTAAATAGTTTCAATCCATAATTAAACACAAATAAAACTGAATGCTCAATGATTTAATATGAAGTTGGCTCTGATACCACTTGTTGTACTTTATTAGATTTCATATCAAATCATAGAGTAAATAAACTAGATAGCGGAAGCGTACCTGAAGCCATAAAAAAAACTAGAGTCTTGACCACCTTAGGTATTGGTCTTCTGAATCTAAGAAGAGTTTTCCAAAACCTGAATTTTGGATAATGGGATACCAGAATGAAAACTGCTTATTGATTCAGGGACCATAACCTCCTTATTTATAGCTGCCATTTCCACGATGGTATTTCTAAAGGTTGTAATAGTCCTCCAGGTAGTTGATGTTGGTCTTTGAGCTGTTGGCAAGTCTGACACTTAGAGGCAAAATTCACAACATCCCTCTTCATCCCAATCCACCAGTAGGTTCGCTTTAAATACTGATACATTTTAGTAACTCCATGGTGTATCAAGAACTTTGAGCGATGAGCCTCCTCCAATATATCCCGCCTCAGTGCATTATTCTTGGGTACACACAACCGTCTTCTAAATCTGATCACACTAATTGAATCAGCTATAATGTCAGGAATCTTGTCCAACATGTTATTCAGCTCCTCATCACCCATTTGTGCTAGCTTAACACGATCAAAGCCCAACACCAACTACCTAGAGGACTATTACAACCTTTAGAAATACCATCGTGGAAATGGGAGTGTGTCACATGTGATTTTATTTCAAAGCTCCCAAGAACTCAAAAGAAGCATGACTCCATATGGGTAGTTGTGGACTGACTAACTAAGGTAGCTCACTTCATCCCCACGAAATCAATGAGAACGGCGGAATACCTGGCAGGATTATATGTTGACAATATTGTCAAATTGCATGGGATTCCAAAGGGGATAGTCTCCGACCGCGATCCCCTATTCACCTCACATTTCTGGGAAGCTTTCCAAAAAGCCATGGGAACTCAGATTAAGTTGACTACAACATATCATCCCCAAACTGATGGGCAGAGTGAGATGACTATTCAAACTTTGGAAAATTGTTAAGAGCTTGCATTGTTGACTGGGGAGGTGACTGGGAGAAACCAAGATTCATTGGACCGATTCCAATCCTGGATCGAGTTGGGAATTGTGCATATAGATTAGCATTGCCACCAAGCCTTGCTGGAGTACACAATGTTTTCCATGTGTCAATGCTAAAGAAGTATGTACGAGGAAAAGCCGATCCGCATCCTGACAAGAGAAATAAAAAAACTATAGAACAAGGAAATTCCTTTGCTAAAAGTATTGTGCAAAAATCAGGGGTCAGAAGAAGCTACATGGGAGACTAAACAAGAAATGGTAAGGAAATACCCTAGCCTATTTGTGGCATAGGAGTTTTATAATTGTAGCGGCATGAACCGATCCCAAAGAAATATATAAAGTTAATCATAATTGTTTTGTTGCTTGTTATGATATTTCGGGAACGAAATATTTCCAAGTTGGGGAGATTGTAAAGACCGTGGAAAAATTTTTTTTTCTAATATATTCGACTCGGGCAGGGAAGGATCGAATGTTAGAGAATTAATATTAATTATATTATATTCTCTTACCGGTTAAGTCTACCCGGTTAAATATTTTGTTCTTTACCCGGTTACCCGGTTAAAGAATAAAACCTAGCCGTCATTTCATTTTATAAAGGACGTCCTCCACCCTAGCCTTCATTCGGATTTTCTTCTCCTCTTCCTTGCCGGCATGACTCCTTCTTCGCTTAGGTATTCTTCCTATCTCCCTCTTCTTAATTTTCTTGCATGCATATTTTAATAATAAGCTTTATAATCGTGAGGATTAAAAGTTTAAAATCAATAAGAAAACAAATATAATTTTACACCGGAGAAACTAAAATTTTGCCGACGAGTTTCCCCTGTTCGGCGAGATGGGCAAGCACGGGCAAGCCTTGTTGGGAATCAGTGGCGAGGGTCGTTGGGAATCGTGAGGATCCTACCCTCTTCGTCGATCAGTGTAGGGTCGATCTCGCGGGTGTGGATGTCGGCCTGGGGTGGTAAATGGCCAAAAACAGTAGCGGTGGCAAAAATAGGGGCGACGGCGGTTGAGGAAGAAATCCGGCCATCCTGGGTGGTGACGGGTTCCAATATGGCCGGGGAAGGTAGATAGGTGGTCGAGGGTGACGAGGCGACCATCCAATTGTGGCGGCGACGCTCGCTGGCGGTGATGCTCGCTGGCGGTGTAATCGCCGACGCGAGTGGGCCGCTAGGAAGGCGATGCAGGCGTCGCCGCGGCTGGAAGGCGGCCAGAGTTGGCCGGGGCGACACTGCAATGGCATGGCAAGTCTAGTCGACAATGATTAACAGCGGCTGGAGGTGATCGGCGGCGGCGGCGGCTGGAGGGTGCTTGGAGTCGGGAACAGAGCATGCTGGAGAAGAAGAAGAAGGGCGGTGGCAATTCTGTAAATATTGCTTGACTTGATACCGACCCGAGTTAAAAATAATACAAACCCGTAATAAATCTTTAAAAATAATTATTTTAACGGGTTATAGGGTAAATTTACTAAACTAATTAATTATTGGACGAAGTTGACTTGAACATAAGTAATAAAAATACGGTAATGATAAACGGTCGATAATTAATCGGCGTAATAAAAGTGATAAAAAAATTATAACTGATGGAAAATATACTGATAATAGTAATTAAATATTTGTGTATTAGTTGATAATTATTTTATTATTTGTTAAGTGTTAAGTAGAAATTATGTAAAGTAGGATTTAAATGATTATGTCACATGAATAGTTTAATATTTAATATTGTTGAAATTTAATAGTGATATATATATATATATTAATCATTTAGTTGCATGAATTTCTACTTGAATAAAATTATACTTATGTATAATTTTATGTCATCGTTCAGATTACGATCATTGGTTGCAGCTGCAAGTTCGAAATATCTAGGTCCGTATAATTATTTAAAATGTTATATTTTCCATTGTGGATAACCTGGTCAGCATGAGCCCAGATTCGACCACCATGCACCGAGTGCAACTGGAGTCAAGGAATTGGCTCACTCTGACACGGGCTATGCCCTTCATAATCATATAATGGACATGATGGACTGACCCATCAGCCAATCAATTGGACATGGCGGATTGGACTCGCTAGCCAATTACGGACATGGTGGATTGGACCCACCAGCCGATAACGGACATGGCGGATTGGACTCGCCAGCCAATAACGGACATGATGGACTGACCCATCAGCCAATAAATTGGATATGGCAGATTGGACTCGCCAACCGGGTAACGGACATGGCGAGTCCAATCCTCCATGTCCAATTTATTGGTTGATGGGTCAGTCCATCATGTCCATTACCGGCTGGCGAGTCCAATCCGCCATGTCCGTTATCGGCTGGTGGGTCCAATCTATCATGTCCATAATTGGCTGGTGAGTCCGATCCGCCATGTCCAATTTATTGGCTGATAGGTCAGTCCATCATGTCCATTATCGGCTGGCGAGTCCAATCCGCCATGTCCGTTATCGGCTGGTGGGTCCAATCCACTATGTCCGTAATTGGCTGGCGAGTGCAATCCGCCATGTCCAATATATTGGCTGATGGGTTAGTCCATCATGCCCATTATCGGCTGGCGAGTCCAATCTGCCGTGTCCGTTATCGGCTGGTGGGTCCAATCCACCATGTCCGTAATTGGCTTGTGAGTCCAATCCGCCATGTCCAATTGATTAGCTGATGGGTCAGTCCATCGTGTCCAATATATAATTATGAAGGGCGTAGCCCGTGTTAGATTTAGCCAAGTCCTTGACCCCGGTTGCACTCGGTGCATGGTAGTCGAATCTGGGCTCAAGCTGACCAGGTTATCCACAAGGGAAAATACAACATTTTAAATAATTATCCGGACCTAGATATTTCGAACTTGCAGCTGCGACCAATGATCCTAATCTGAATAAGGACATAAAATTATACATAAGTATAATTTTATTCGAGTAGAAATGCATGCAACTAAATTACTAATATATATATTACTATTAAATTTCAACAATATTAAATATTAAACTATTAATGTGACATAATCATTTAAATCCTACATTACATTAATAATCTAAATCATAATTAACGCCTAACAAATAATAAAATAATTATCAACTTATACCCAAATATTTAATTACTATTATTAATATATTTTTCTTCGGTTATAATTTTTTAATCGCTACTATTACTTACAGCAAATTAATTAATTAAGTTGTTCAATTAATTTATTTAAAATAATTTGAATTCTTTTAATTTATAAATATTATTAATACAATTATGTTAAATTATTTGACTCTATAAAGTTTCGAACTTTATTTATTTCCATTATGCTATTTAGGTTCGACGCGAGTGATTACTACCCGACTATAGTTTAATAACTCATTTTCTATATTACTGACTCGTTATTAAAATAATCACTTTCTTTACCTAATTTTAAATTTAATATGGTAAAGGTAACATCTTTATTTATTAATTACTTATAACCGTCCGATTTAATTTAATCGCTTTTATTACGCCGATTAATTATCGACAGTTTATCATTACCGTATTTTTATTACTTATGTCCATGTCGACTTCGTCCAATAATTAATTAGTTTAGTAACTTTACCCTATAACCCGTTAAAATAATTATTTTTAAAGATTTATTACGGTTTGTATTATTTTTAACTCGAGCCGGTATCGAGTCAACCAGTATTTACAGAATTGCCACCGCCCTTCTTCTTCTTCTTCTTCTTCTTCTTCTTCTTCTTCCCCAGCACCATCTCCTGTTCCCGATAGCAGCCGCCCTCCCGCCGCTGCCGGCAATCGTCTCTGGAAGCCATCAATAGTAGCCGCCCAGACTTGCCATGCCATTGCGATGTCGCCCTGGCCAACTCCGACCGCCTTCCAGTCGCGGCGATGCCCGCATCGCCTTCCTAGCGGCGCGCTCGCATCGGCGATTCCACCGCCGGTGAGTGTCGCCGCCCCAATTGGGTGCTCGCCTCGTCAGCCTCGACCACCTATCTACCTTCCCCGGCCATATTGGGACCCGTCTCCACCCAGGATGGCCGGATTTCTTCACTCACCGCCGTCGCCCCTGTTTTCGCTGTCCTCCCCTGTTTTTGTCTATTCAGCACCTTAGGCCGGCATCCACAACCGTGAGATCAACCCTATACTGATTGACGAAGAGAGTTGGATCATCTTCCGACGTCGGAACGGTCGTCACGACTGATTCCCGATGAGGCTTGCCCGTGCTTGCCCATTTCGCCAAACAGGGGAAACTCGTCGGCAATTTTAGTTTCTCACGATTATAAACCTTATTATCAAATTAAAATATGCATGCAAGAAAATTAAGAAGATGGAGATAAGAAGAATACCTAAGCAAGGAAGAAGACATGTCGGCAAGGAATAGGAGAAGAAAATGCAAATGAAGGCTAGGGTGGAGGACGTCCTTTATAAATGAAATGACGGCTAGGGTTTGTGGAAACACACCAACACCCATATTTAATTTCTTTAACCGGGTAACCGGGTAAAGAATAAAATATTTAACCGGGTAGATTTAACTAGGTAGAGAATATATTATAATTAATATTAATTCTCTAACATTCGATCATTCCCTGCCCGAGTCGAATATATTAAAAAAAATAAAGAAAACATAATTGCAAGAAAATTACGGACATGGTGGATTCGACCCACCAGCTGGTAACGGACATGGCGGATTGGACTCGCCAGCTGGTAATGGACATGATGGACTGACCCATCAGCCAATAAATTAGACATGGCGTATTGGACTCGCCAGCCAATTACGAACATGGTGGACTGACCCATAAGCCAATAGATGGACATGGTAGACTGACCCATCGGCCAACTAATAGACATGGTGGATTGGACTCACCAGCCAATAATGGACAATGCGGATTGGACTCGCCAGCTGGGAATGTACATGATGGACTGACTCATCACCCAATAGGTGGACATGGTGGACTGACCCATCCGCCAACTAATGGAGCTGGTGGTGAATGGTTAATAAACGGACTTCTCTTTTTACTTTTCTTGTGTTATAAATGTGGCTATGGGAAACGATCCAAGACTGTGGGATAATTACTTCATGCATTGTCATTTGAAAAATAAGTTCTTTTGAGTTAGAAATGCTAGACTTTTTGCTTTCATATTATTCATGTAACCTTTTAAGTAAGACCCGGTCCGGTTAGGACTGGTTGTTATAGTTGGTTTTTGTTAAATTTTTTGTAACACCTGGCCAGCAAGGCCTGCAATATCGTGAAAAATGGTGGGTCGTTACTGGTGGTATCGGAGCCAAGTTTCCCACAAGTTCACATTTTATGACTCAAGTACCTTATTGAAAAGTCCAATTATTATCTTTTCCCACTGTGTGTTATTAATTAACAAATGTATTCGCTAATAAGCCTAAGTCATAATTGGGGGAAAAAAACGTACTAATGAAGCCAAGATTCTGACAGCCATATGGACATGGTTCGATGTTTGCAGGCACCCGTAGACAGTCAAGTTGATCTGCGCAGTCTAATTCGAACACAAAGAATGTGTTGGCTTAGATTATGACAGCCATATAGAGATTAGCGTAGGCTTCAAAAAATACAAATTCTGTGGTTCAGAATATTGTTCAGCAGTTACCGGGAGTGGTAGTGGGGAATGGAGCCTCAAACTCAGCAGCGGGTCACAGAATCACCCCGGATGGTGATCAGGGAAGTGCCCATGGGCGTGCAAGGTTAGCTGACCCGAGCGAGCGAGGGGAGCGTCCAAACCCAGTGCCACCGGTAGTCCAACAAGTGGTGCCACCAACAGTTTATGATAGTGACCGCTACACTGTGGAAAAATTTAGAAAGAATAAAGTTGAATTGACAATACCGAAAAAACGTTTAGAGCTCTGTCTATGCCCCACCGCCATCAAGTGAGATTGGCAACATGCATGCTTCAAGGGGAAGCATCTTACTGGTGGGAATCCATGGAGAAAGCCACTTTCCATCGACGTGAGATTTCCTCCATCGCGTGGGTGGAATTTGTGGCAACTTTCAATGGACAATATTTTCTAGAGCCCATTGTCCAGAAGAAAGCACTGGTGTTTGCCAACTTGATTTAGGGGGAGGATTCAGTCCGGGAATATGTGTATTCCCAGACGAACTTCCAGGGTTGCCTCCTAAGTAGGCAGTGAAGTTTGTCATTGACCTAGCACCTGGAGTGACACTAATTTCTAAAGCACCAATCTTGACACTGCCAAATGGTAATGATGGATTCGTAGTCTTGAGCGATGCGTCATTGTTGGGTTTAGGATGCATCCTTATGCAAGAAGGTAAGGTGGTGGCCTATGTCTCTCGTCAATTGAAGATTCATGAGCAAAATTATGGAACCCATGACTTGGAACTGGAAGCAGTGGTTTTTGCCCTGAAGATTTGGAGACACTTCTTGTATGGAGCCCAGTTCGCAGTCTTCACTGATCACCAGAGTTTGAAGTATATCTTCACCTAGAATGACCTTAACCTTTGACAAAGGCGGTGGATGGAATATCTGAAGGACTACGACTTCCAAATCTTGTACCATCCAGGGAAAACGAATGTGGTAGCCGACGCGTTGAGTCGGAGGGGCAAAGTAGACAAAAGTCAGCTATTAGCTAGACTTTGGGCCATGTCAGCAGAAGTGGTAGCAATCAACCCGGTGGAGCAACTACCAGGCTTATTGGCAAATTCAGTTGTTTCCAATGATTTAGTTGATCGTGTTAAGCTAGCACAAATGGGTGATGAGGAGCTGAATAAAATGTTGGACAAGATTCCTGACATTGTAGCGGATTCAAATAGTGTGATCAGATTGAGAGGACGGTTGTGTGTACCCAAGGATAATGTACTAAGGCGGGATATTTTGGAGGAGGCTCATCGCTCAAAGTTCTCGATACACCCTGGAGTTACTAAAATGTATTAGGATTTAAAGCGAACCTACTAGTGGATTGGGATGAAGAGGGATGTTGTGAATTTTGACTCTAAGTGTCAGACTTGCCAACAGATCAAAGCCCAACATCAACTACCTGGAGGACTATTACAACCTTTAGAAATACCATCGTGGAAATGGGAGTGTGTCACATGTGATTTTATTTCAAAGCTCCCAAGAACTCAAAAGAAGCATGACTCCATATGGGTAGTTGTGGACTGACTAACTAAGGTAGCTCACTTCATCCCCACAAAATCAATGAGAACGGCGGAATACCTGACAGGATTATATGTTGACAATATTGTCAAATTGCATGGGATTCCAAAGGAGATAGTCTCCGACCGTGATCCCCTATTCACCTCACATTTCTGGGAAGCTTTCCAAAAAGCCATGGGAACTTAGATTAAGTTGAGTACAACATATCATCCCCAAACTTATGGTCAGAGTGAGTGGACTATTCAAACTCTAGAAGATTTGTTAAGAGCTTGCATTCTTGACTGGGGAGATGACTGGGAGAAACACTTATCCTTGGCTGAATTCACCTACAATAACTCTTACTAAGCCAGTATAGGGATGGCACCATTTGAAGCCTTATATGGTAGGCCCTGTAGATCTCCATCGTGCTGGCTGGAGTCTACCGAAGCAATTATAGTCGGGCCAGAAATGGTGAGGAAGCAACTGAAAAGGTGAAACTCATTCACCAAAGACTTAAGGCAGCTCAGGATCGACAAAAGAGTTATGTTGATACTCGAAGGAAGGACTTAGAGTTCCAAGTTGGGGAGTTTGTGTACCTAAAGACATATCCTACAGGGGTCAGAAGAAGCTACATGGGAGACTGGACAAGAAATGGTAAGGAAATACCCTAGCCTATTTGTGGCATAGGAGTTTTATAATTGTAGTGGCATGAACCGATCCCAAAGAAATGAATAAAGTTAATCATAATTGTTCGGTTGCTTGTTATGATATTTCAGGGACAAAATATTTCCAAGTTGGGGAGATTGTAAAGACTGTGGAAATTTTTTTTTAATATATTCGACTCGGGCAAGGAAGGATCGAACGTTAGAGAATTAATATTAATTACATTATATTCTCTACTCGGTTAAATCTACCCGGTTAAATATTTCATTCTTTACCCGGTTACCCGGTTAAAGGAATTAAATACGGGTGTTGGTGTGTTTCCACAAACCCTAGCCGTCATTTCATTTATAAAGGACGTCCTCCACCCTAGCCTTCATTTGCATTCTCTTCTCCTCTTCCTTGCCGGCGTGTCTTCTTCCTTGCTTAGGTATTCTTCATATCTCCCTCTTCTTAATTTTCTTGCATGCATATTTTAATTTGATAATAAGCTTTATAATCGTGAGGATTAAAAGTTTAAAATCAACAAGAAAACAAATATAATTTTACACCAAGAGAAACTAAAATTGCCGACGAGTTTCCCCTGTTCGGCGAGATGGGCAAGCACGGGCAAGCCTCGTCGGGAATCAGTGGCGAGGGTCGTTCCAACGTTGGAAGATGATCCTACTCTCTTCGTCGATCAGTGTAGGGTCGATCTCACGGGTGTGGATGTCGGCCTGGGGTGGTAAATGGTCAAAAACAGTAGCGGCGGCAAAAACAGGGGCGACGGCGGTGGGGGAAGAAATCCGGCCGTCCTGGGTGGCGACGAGTCCCAATATGGCCAGGGAAGGTAGGTAGGTGGTCGAGGGTGACGAGGCGACGCAATTGAGCGGCGACGCTCGCCAGGTGGAATCGCCGACGCGAGCGCGTTGCTAGGAAGGCGATGCGGGCGTCGCCGCGGCTGGAAGGCGGCCGGAGTTGGCCGGGGCGACACCGCAATGGCATGGCAAAGTCTGGGCGGCGACTATTGACGGCTGCCGGAGACGATTGCCGGCGGCGGCGGGAGGGCGGCTGCTGTCGGGAACAGAGGATGGTGCCGGGGAAGAAGAAGAAGAAGAAGAAGGGTGGTGGCAATTCTATAAATACTGGTTGACTCGATACCGACTCGACTTAAAAATAATACAAACTCGTAATAAATCTTTAAAAATAATTATTTTAATGGGTTATAGGGTAAAGTTACTAAACTAATTAATTTTTAGACGAAGTCGACATGGACATAAGTAATAAAAATATGGTAATGATAAACTGTCGATAATTAATCGGCGTAATAAAAGCGATCAAATTAAATCAGACGGTTATAAGTAATTAATAAATAAAGATGTTACCTTTACCATATTAAATTTAATATTAGATAAATAAAGTGATTATTTTAATAACGAGTCAGTAATGTAGAAAATGGGTTATACTAAATCGGTATAACTCGCGTCGAACCTAAATAGCATAATGGAAATAAATAAAGTTCGAAACTTTATAGAGTCAAATAATTTAAAATAATTGTATTATATAATATTTATGAATTAAAATAATTACAAATTATTTTAAATAATTTAATTGAACAACTTAATTAATTAAATTGCTGTAAGTAATAGTAGCGATTAAAAAATTATAACCGAAGAAAAATATATTAATAATAGTAATTAAATATTTGGGTATAAGTTGATAATTATTTTATTATTTGTTAGGTGTTAATTATGATCTAGATTATTAATGTAAAGTAGGATTTAAATGATTATGTCACATGAATAGTTTAATATTTAATATTGTTGAAATTTAATAGTGATATATATATATTAGTCATTTAGTTGCATGCATTTCTACTCGAATAAAATTATACTTATGTATAATTTTATGTCCTCGTTCAGATTAGGATCATTGGTCGCAGCTGCAAGTTCGAAATATCCAGGTCCGTATAATTATTTAAAATGTTGTATTTTCCCTTGTGGATAACCTGGTCAGCCTGAGCCCAGATTCGACCACCATGCACCGAGTGCAACCGGGGTCAAGGAATTGACTCAGTCTGACACGGGCTACGCCCTTCATAATCATATAATGGACATGATGGACTGACCCATCAGCCAATAAATTGGACATGGCGGATTGGACTCGCCAGCCAATTACGGACATAGTGGATTGGACCCACTAGCCGATAACGGACATGGCAGATTGGACTCGCCAGCCGGTAATGGACATGATGGACTGACCCATCAGCCAATAAATTGGACATGGCGGATTGGACTCGCCAGCCAATTACGGACATGGTGGATTGGACCCACCAGCCGATAACGGACATGGCGGATTGGACTCGCCAGCCGGTAATGGACATGATGGACTGACCCATCAGCCAATAAATTGGACATGGCGGATTGGACTCGCCAGCCAATTACGGACATGGTGGATTGGACCCACCAGCCGATAACGGACATGGCGGATTGGACTCGCCAGCCGGTAATGGACATGATGGACTGACCCATCAGCCAATAAATTGGACATGGCGGATTGGACTCGCCAGCCAATTACGGACATGGTGGACTGACCCATTAGCCAATAAATTGGACATGGTGGATTGGACTTGCCAGCCAATTACGGACATGGTGGACTGATCCATCATCTAATAGATGGACATGGTGGACTGACCCATCAGCCAACTAATGGACATGGTGGATTGGACTCACCAGCCAGATAACGGACATGGCGGATTGGACTCGCCAGCCGGGAATGTACATGATGGACCGACCCATCACCCAATAGGTGGACATGGTGGACTGACCCATCAGCCAACTAATGGACATGGTGGACTGAACCATCAGCTAATAAATGGTCATGTTGGAATGGTCACAAGTGCCAATATTATAGATAATGATTGGGAGTTTATGGACTTGTTTTATTTAATTATACGGCTTAGTGGTTAATCACTAACGCGGAATTGCCTCCGCAGGTTAGCAGCTGGACCTAAAGACTAAGAGACGACAGGGTGGTTCTTCTACCAACGCAGGTGGTGAACGGTTAATAAACAGACTTCTCTTTTTACTTTTCTTGTGTTATAAATGTGGCTATGGGAAACGATCCAAGACTGTGGGATAATTACTTCATGCATTGTCATTTGAAAAATAAGTTCTTTTGAGTTAGAAATGCTAGACTTATTTGCTTTCATATTATTCATGTAACCTTTTAAGTAACACCCGGTCCGGTTAGGACTGGGTTGTTATAGGGTTGGTTTTTGTTAAATTTTTTAGTAACACCTAGCCAGCAAGGCCCACAATAGCGTGAAAAATGGCGGCATTTTTACCCATCATGAAAAGAGAAATATGAAAAGGTATCTACACATTGAATTCCACACCTTAATTTATGGCCCATAACCTTTTACTTTAGTAGATCAATTTAATTTAGGCCAACCTTATATAATAACATATGACACAATTCTTGATTCACATATATATATTTATATCCAACATCCAACAAGAATAACATCACAAGCTTCACCATGATATGGATTTTTATTGGCATTGGAAGTGGTTGTATGTATACCAATATTTAGAAGGTTCTTTTTAAAGAAAGAAATGCGATAATTATTTTATTAATATTAATGGATATATTTTTTCTGTACCCTAGACAATGAGAAG